>JAWZYT010003107.1:215000-262500 GCA_034508575.1 Petrolisthes manimaculis | reverse complement strand
AAAACAATAACACACACACACACACTACTTAAAACAATAACACACTCACACACACACACACACTACTTAAAACAATAACACACACACACACACACACACACACACACTACTTAAAACAATAACATACACACTACTTAAAACAATAACACACACACACACACTACTTAAAACAATAACACACACACACACACTACTTAAAACAATAACACACACACAGGTTAACTACCATCATTTAATTTAATACAAGCAGCTACACACTACTTAAAACAATAACGTCATATATGAACGTGAAAACATTAGACATTAAATTGTTACAGTCACTCATATGTGGATGATTATTATTATTATTATTATTATTATTATTATTATTATTATGTCTTAACTTCCGTGTTCTCAGGTTTATTTACATTTGTTTGGGGGTTCTTGACAAATGTTTACTCGGGAGTTTTTTAAATATTTATGCTTTTTTAGTTGTCAATACTGTATAAACAAAAACAAAACGGTATATATTTACTGTTTATTTTTTTTATTATTATTATTATTATTATTATTATTATTATTATTATTTTTTTTGGTTAGGGAAATATTGTGTGTGTGTGTGTGTGCGATTGTTTAAGGACCCTGTGATTGTGTGTGTGTGTGTGTGTGTGTGTTTGGAGGCTTCTGATTCCTCCTGACAATGCCATAAAACAAACACCATCCATCCATCTGTGTGTGTGTGTGTGTTTTTTTTTTTTTTACAATATTTGAAGGATTCAAATTACCTCCAATTTTCTGACTACATCACACACACACACACACACACACAGGGTTCCTTAATCAACATATTTAGTTAAGTTAAAATGTAAAAAAATCCACATTTAGGAGTGACTGATATTCTCTCGTGTCATATATAATTATTTGTAATGTTATGTTGTTATGTTATGTTATGTTATGTTAGCAGCTCATCAATCATTCACTGACAAACACACACAAACACACAAACAAACAAAAACAACATGGACAGCCTTCTGTAATGTGTGTCATAATGAATTAATTTTATATAACATGCGTGTGTACTTATATTTCTTCAGTTCAGTATCTGTATTATTAGTTCGTTAGTTTGTTGAAATGAAAAGTTTGATACACTATCTGACTCACCAATCAATCAATCAATCAATCAATTAACCAACCACCCAACCAACCAACCACCCTACCAACTAATTAACCAACCACCCAACCAACCAACCAACCAACCAACCACCCAACCAACCAACTAACCAACCAACCAACCAACCAACCAACCAACCAATTAACTAACCAACCAACCAACCAACCACCCAACCAACCACCCAATTAACCAACCAACCAACCAACTAACCAACCAACCACCCAACTAACCAACCAACTAAGCAACCAATCTATCTATGAACTTGACATATCATTACATTGTTGATTTAATAGTCTGTGCTATTCCTGCAACCCCCTAACCCCCCCCCAAGCCTGTCCCCCTATTCCCACACACCTCAAGCCTGTCCCCCTATTCCCACACACCCCAAGCCTGTCCCCCAATTCCTGCACCCCCTTAACTAAACCCATCAATGACACACACACATACAAATTAAATAACCCAACACTATGGACCGTATTCAAGAACACTCACGGTGTATACGACGGCTCTGTTGTATTTACCACAGAGCCATCGTAGTACCGGTACCATGCCATAGTACACACCACCAACCAACCAACCAACCAACGTTCTTGAATAATAGTAATAATAATAATAATAATAATAATAATAATAATAATAATAATAATAAAAATGGTCCTGTTTTGTCATATCATTGTTACTCACTATAGGAGAATTTTTTAAGGGGGTGTGGGAGGGAGTAGGGGACAGGCTTGGGTGGGGGGGGGTTTGGGGGGTGCGGGAATAGGTGGACAGGCTTAGGGGGGAGGGGTAGAAAGCCTGTCCCCCTACTCCTGCACCCCCCAAACCCCCCTCAAGCCTGTCCCCCTACTCCTGCACCCCCCAAACTCCCCTCAAGCCTGTTCCCCTACTCCTTCACCCCCCAAACCCCCCTCAAGCCTGTCCCCCTACTCCCGCACCCCCCTCAAGCCTGCCCCCCTACTCCCACTCCCCCTCTTACTTTATAAAACATTACTGGCATTAATAATAACTCAGTTTGTATGTTTGTTTGTCTGTTCGTTTGTAATTAAGAATATAAAAACTTTAACAATATGTGAAGCAAGGCAGACAGACTGGTGTAGTTAGGAAAGGAATTTAGGCAATGTAACCTATTATTCAGAAAGACTTAACTTAATTATTTAAAAGGTGGATTTATTCATATGTTTGATACAGTTGCCAAATTATTGCGACAACTATTGATACAACATTAAATATACATTATTAATGTCCATAGTTGTTTGTAGGGATTATAAGTATGTATTACAGAAGGATATGTATATTTCCTTCTGTTATACATGCTTATAAGTATGTATTACAGAAGGATTTGTATATTTCTTTCTGTTATACATGCTTATAAGTATGTATTACAGAAGGATATGTATATTTCCTTCTTTTATACATGATTATAGTCCATATACAAATAGTTGTGGATATTACTAGGGTTAAAGTTCTATCAAGATTTGTCACAATACCTTTTTTGGCAACTGTACATTGAAGAGCCTTGATCGAGTCCTCCAAAGTATGTCGGAAAACAAGGGACCTAGTAGATTAAGGAACCCTGTGTGTGTGTGTGTGTGTGTATGTGTGTGTGTGTGTGTATTTTACAAGTCCTGGTAATGAATTTTGTGTACAGTACAGTTAAACCCATTTTGTACATTACATTACATTACATTACACATCCATAAACCTGGCGATGTACTGTACTAAAGGAGTGTTTACAGTACAGTACACAAATTCATAGTAAATGGTACAACACACATCCATAACAACAACAACAATAACAACAACAGAATACAAACAGGATTACAATGGCTCTTCAATTTATCATATCAAAAGAATATTATCCATTTTAATAAATATTCAAGGGAGGGATGGAAGGAAGGAAGGATGGAGGAAGGGAGGAAGGGATGGAGGGAAGGAAGGGAGGGAAGGATGGAGAGAGGAAGGGAGGGAAGGAGGAATGGAAGTAAGGATGGGAAGAAAGGAAGAGAGGAAAGGAGGGAAGCATGAAGGGAGGGAAGGAGAGAGGAAGGGAAGAAGGGAAGGATGGAGAGAGGAAGGAAGGAGGGAGGAGGGAAGGATGGAGAGAGGAAGAGAGGGAAGGAGGGAGGAAAGGAGGGAGGGAAGGAGGGAGTCAAAGCAATCATTATTATAGAGAAGGGATGCAAAATCATAACAACACAACTCCTCCTAAAAAAAAAATTAATATTGTGTCTAATGTTTCTCTGACGAACAATTCCGTCCACTTTAAAAAAATGCCTTAATGATTTTAGGTTAAGAGTTAAGATTTAAGATGTCCTTCCTTCTCTCCTGTCCTTCCTGTGAATAACTACTGTACTGGTATTTGTTTGTTTGTTTGTGTGTGTGTATGGTTGAGGATACAAAATGGTGACTGTAACATAGGATTGAGTTCGTGTCGTACTGAAACCACACAAACGGATTTTTTTTATATTGTATTATTTCTTCAGCATTTTATAAGTGGTCAAAAGGAAGTGTTTGTTAACTTTCTCCACAAGTGTATAATTACAACAATGTGCCAAAATACATCAAATGATCAGTTTGGTGTACAGTACATAACAAAAAAGTACTGTACACATTATCTGTACAGTACATAACAAAAATGTACACATTCACTCCCACCTTTATTCAGTTTTGTGTGTGTTAGAGAAAAGGTTGGGAATATTAATGGGGTGCTGGAGTAGGGGGACAGGCTTGGTTGGGGGGGGGGGGGGGGGAATAAGGGGACAGGCTTGGTTGGGAGGGTGTGGGAGTTGGGGGACAGGCTTGGTGGGGTGTGGGAGTAGAGGACAGGCTTGGTGGTGGTGGTGGGGGAGTTGGGGTGCGGGAATAGGGGGACAGACTTGGGGGGGGTAGAAAGCCTGTCCCCCTATTCCTGCACCCACCCACCCCCAAGCCTATGCCCCCTACTCCCACATCCCCCCCCCCAAGCCTGTCCCTCTATTCCCACACCCCCCTATTAAGAAGAAATGATATTATTGGTAAATTTCAAAGTCTCAGATTTCTCCAAACTATGACAAGAAATAAATAGATAAACTTTTAGTACCATTGAGGGCATCTATTTACAGTACAGTAGCCTACATGTAATAGTTAGGAGGAATCAGAAGCCTTCCAAATTACCAACAAGACATTATCCTCACAATCCTCATTATTATTTTCAGTTGGTAGGTCAGGTGAGAAACGTGAAGAAAATATGACCACAAAACCTGAGGTCGTGTGATATTGTCAGTTAGTGAACCACATTATTTTTTTCCCCATCAAATGTTTTTTTCAATTTTCATGTGGAATAATGTGTGTAAACTGTTCATAAAAGTATTCAATAATATCTGTCCACATTATTTGAACCACATTATTTTTTTCCCCATCAAATGTTTTTTTCAATTTTAATGTGGACTAATGTGTGTAAACTGTTCATAAAAGTATTCAATAATATTTGTCCTCGTCTTTTTCCGGTTCACGACACGACACGACGCCAACTCAACTCAACTCAACCCGAACTGATTACTGTCTTACACCTCCACTGTTGTTAATTGGTATTGTTATTCAGAATGTTGCCTATATACACACACACACGTACACACACATGTACACACTGATACACACATGCACACTGATACACACACATGTACACACTGATACACACACACATGTACACTGACACACACACATGTACACACTGATACACACACATGTACACACTGACACACATGCATTAAATCACATAAACACACATGTACACACACATTCACTCGTATAAACACACCAACACACACACGTGTACAAACCGACACACATACATTCACTCACATAAACACACGTGCACAAATACACACATTCACTCATATAAACACACCAACATACACACATTCACTCATATAAACACACCAACATACATACATTCACTCATATAAACACACCAACACATACACATTCACTAAAATACACACACATACATTCACTCACATATACACACTGACACACACAATGGTACACCTGCATTATAAAAACACACATACAGTACACACACACACATTAGGTAAAGTGTTTGTGATGACATAATAAAAATGTTGTGTTGGTGTTTGTGTGAGTGCTTTACAATACTCTTAAGGTTTATTTATCTTACTTGTAGGTTATGTAGGCAAATAATAATAATAGTGTTTTTTTTATTTAATTTATCAAGTGTCCACATAAATGGATATTCACAAATTCTAGTTGAATTTCCCCAACGTATGGCATTTTTATTCTATTTCTCAGTTGGATTATGAGTGATAAATATAGGATAGGTTAGGTTAGGTTAGTTTACTTTTTTTGTCTTTGTCCATTGTGCAATCGTAGTGTAACTCATAAAAACAAATCATTTATATATTAAGTAGGTGTAATGTGCTGTTTATATTTTGTAATGAACAGACTTGTATATAGCAGTGTACAAGAGCAGGAGTAATAGTACTACAATATATCTTACAAGGATATAGTGTAGTACATCAGTGTATATATACCATGTGCATAAAACCAATTAAAATAAATACAAATCAATTATATATTCTTGTTATTAACCAAATATTAACCAAATTATTTATTGTTATTATAAAATTATTATAAAATGTTATTAACCAAATTTGTAGACTCATGGAACTTTGGGTTGTATGCAAGAACGTTCGTGGTGTTTACTATGGTGTGGTATCGGTACAATGGCCCTGTTGTTGTTGTTGTCATTTATCTATACAACCATTAACACCATCACCAACAATATTCTTACCTACAGTAGAACTCATTGTATGTTAATTTGATCTACAATATAATTTTCTATTACCCAAGAGTTCAATTATAAGAAAGTTAAATGAAGTTTGAACTACAATATAATTTTCTATTACCCAAGACTTCAATTATAAGGAAGTTAAATGAAGTTTGATTTATAATATAATTTTCTATTACCCAAGACTTCAATTATAAGGAAGTTAAATGATAAATACTTGATGTTTGGCTGATGTGCACTGAGGAGATGTTTTTATTGCAGTAAATTGGTGGTGGTGTTTTTTTTACAGTAAATTGGTGAACTACTGATTCCTCCAAACCATACTGTACTGTACTACAAAACACTATTCCCCATTTAACATACATTAGGGTCATATGTTTCCTTCTAATTAACCAACGAAATAATCTTGACTTTAATTAACTATCTGTACATGGAAAACCCCAGTCCATGTTTTTCTATATAGTATTTCCTTCTTAAATAAATCCTCTATGGCTGTGTGTTTGTGTGTTTGTTGACATAATATTAAGACAGGATAAAGAACATACTCTCGTTTACAACTTGTGATACTTTTACTACAGTAGACAGTTCTGAATATCAAATAACAATGATATTAAATAGCCTATTACAGTTTCCATTACATCATTACTCGTGCAAAACAAAATCAGTAAAAAAACTGAAGACATGTCAGTTTTTTTTACGGTATGAAGTTATTCCTTAAATATAATTATAATATAAAGTGAATGACTGTACCACAAAAAGACAACTACAGCAATGGTACCTCATTCATAACCCCTGCAATAGAAAAGAAAAAATGGATAAAGTATAAACATAATAATTACTTAGCATGTAAATTCAGAGGAAAAGAGGAAGCCCAATGTAAATGTGAAAGTACTTTATTAATAGCGAGAGAGAGAGACAGAGACAGAGACAGAGAGAGAGAGAGAGAGAGAGAGAGAGAGAGAGAGAGAGAGAGAGAGAACGAGAGAGAGAGAACGAGAGAGAGAGAGAGAGAGAGATATTTCACAAACTGTATAATACAAGTGTGTCTCACCTGACAAAGTTAGCAATGCTCCACGAAGTTTCAGGCTTAAGGTCAAGATCGTTCTCGAATTTGACTCCCTCTGCTGTAACGTCCGCCACCTGGTATTTGAAGTGAGCGCGGCAGTCACGGTAATACAGAACCTTCAGGCAGTCCACAAGCAGCTGTAAACATTAGGAATATAGAACACACGATAAAAAACAGGTATAAATATTTGTAAACTTTCAGACAATTAGGAATACAGAACACACTTTATAAAAACAAAAAAAAACAGGATTAAATATTTGCCTCCACAGACTGTGTAAAATTTATATACGTAGTCATCTTAGAAAAATTATTATCTACTTTTGTTTTAGTCTACTGTTACTGTATACAAGTGTTTAGAGTCAAACAAACACACACACACAGAGACACAAGTGGGGTGGGTACATACCTTGCGTGCATCGTCCCTGGAGAGTTTACCCTTCTTCTCCCTTGCCTCACGGATCATAGGAATAGCCATGTGCATCCCAAACCCAGTAGCCACTTCCTGGGCCTCAAACGCTGTACCAATCTTGTCCACATACCCAAGGAAACTGTAACACAATGTACATAACTTAGTGTACAGTACGGTAACACAGTGTACAGTACGGTAACACAATGTACATAACTTAGTGTACAGTACGGTAACACAGTGTACATAACTTAGTGTACAGTACGGTAACACAGTGTACATAACTTAGTGTACAGTACGGTAACACAATGTACATAACTTAGTGTACATAATGTAGTAGGAGGAGTACTTTATTTATGTGGGGTAGTATCCATCTTGTCCACATAGCCAAGGAAACTGTAACACAATGTACAGTAAAGTAATGTACATAATGAAGGAGAGGTATTTATGTAAGGTAGTACAAGTAGTAGTATTTATATGGGTAGTACAAGGAGTAGTATTTATATGGGTAGTACAAGTAGTAATATTTATGTAATCAGAAGCCTTCAAATTTTACACACAGCAGAGATGGTAATGGATAAGGAACCGTAAGTACTAAGAATATCTATGGTGTTTACGAAGGCTTGGTATCGGTACTATAAAATCATCGCACCAATACCACACACACACACACATTCTTCACCTACACCCCCACATATCCCACCACCCCAACATCACACACACACATTCTTTATCTACAACCCCACCCCCCAACACCACACACACACACATTTTTCACCTACAACCCCAAGATATTCCCCCCCCCCAACACCACAAACACACACATTCTTTATCTACAACCCCCCCCCCCAACACCACACACACACACATTTTTCACCTACAACCCCAAGATATTCCCCCCCCCCAACACCACACACACACATTCTTTATCTACAACCCCCCCCCCAACACCACACACACAAACATTCTTCACCTACGACCCCAAGATATTCCCCCCCCCCCCAACACCACACACACACATTTTTTATCTACAACCCCCCCCCAACACCACACACACAAACATTCTTCACCTACGACCCCAAGATATTCCCCCCCCCAACACCACACACACACATTCTTTATCTACAACCCCCCCCCCAACACCACACACACAAACATTCTTCACCTACGACCCCAAGATATCCCCCCACCCCCCCCTTCGAGACTCACGGTTTGTCGTCCTTGAGCCCGGCCACCACACACTCCAGCCACAGGGGATCGAAACGTGAGCGTCGGTTGTAGAGAACCCTTGTGAGCCAACAGTGTAAAGCCCCGGCGTTGAGTACTGGAGTAAACCCACAGATCTCATCATCACGTCTGAAACACAAGTCATGGTACAGTTGAGGGGGGTGGGAATAGGGGACAGGCTTGGGTGGGGGGGGGATAGGCTGGGGGAGGGAATAGGGGATAGGCTTGGTGGGGTGTGTGGGAATAGGGGACAGGCTGGGGGAGGGAATAGGGGATAGGCTTGGTAGGGTGTGCGGGAATAGGGGACAGGCTGGGGGAGGGGATAGGGGATAGGCTTGGTGGGGTGTGTGGGAATAGGGGACAGGCTGGGGGAGGGGTGCGGGAATAGGGGACAGGCTGGGGGGGGGATAGGGGATAGGCTTGGGGAGGTGAGGGAATAGGGGACAGGCTTGGGGGGGGGGGTGCGGGAATAGGGGACAGGCTTGGGGGGTGCAGGAATAGGGGACAGGCTTGGGGGGGGTGCAGGAATAGAGGACAGGCTTGGGTGGGGGGTGCAGGAATAGGGGACAGGCTTGGGGGGGTGCAGGAATAGGGGACAGGCTTGGGAGGGTGCAGGAATAAGTGATATCAAGAACGTATAATTATCCGACAAGCAGCGCGAATTCAATAAACACATTTAACCAAAACTTACACTTTCTGATTCAGTAAATATATATAAATAAATAAACATATAACAAAATGGTACCGTATTACAGTTTCTGACTCAATAAACATAATCATATACCGTAAACCAAACTTACACTTTCTGATTTAATAAACACATATAAACAAACCAACAAAGTGGTGATTAAAGAAAAAATTATCCCGAGTTGGTCCCATAGAAAACCTGGAAGTAACAAAAGTAACTTACACCTTCAGAATAAAAAACATATAATAAACCACACTTACACTTTCAGAATAAAAAAAAACATAATAAACTGCACTTACACTTCAGAATAAAAAAAACATAATAAACCGCACTTACACTTTCGGAATAAAAAAAACATAATAAACCGCACTTACACTTCAGAATAAAAAAAACATAATAAACCGCACTTACACTTTCGGAATAAAAAAAACATAATAAACCGCACTTACACTTTCGGAATAAAAAAAACATAATAAACCGCACTTACACTTTCGGAATAAAAAAAACATAATAAACCGCACTTACACTTTCGGAATAAAAAAAACATAATAAACCGCACTTACACTTTCGGAATAAAAAAAACATAATAAACCGCACTTACACTTTCAGAATAAAAAAAACATACAATAAATCGCACTTACACTTTCAGAATAAAAAAAAAAAACTATAATAAACCTCACTTACACTTTCTGTTCTATAACCTCCCTAATGAACTGATAGTCGGCAATGTCTCCGCTACAAGTGAGAACCGCTTTGTCCGTCACTTTGAAGGTTCGCTCCACGTTCCTGAACCGCGCCAGTGAACCGTACGACCCGAGGGTGTCCGCTCCCACCATCACACCTCCATCGTACACCAAACCAACCACTGATGTACCGGAAGTGGACGGGTACCTGCGGGGTAAATGTACAGTGTTACCAGTCTATCTTGGGTACCTGGAGATTAAATATATATGCACAGTCCCTGACCCAATCCACCCTCATCCTAACCCCCTTCCTAATCCTACCCTGGATCCCTAAATCCCCAGCATATTATGCTGCCCACGAGCAGCCCTCTGCGGGACCCAAAAACTTAAACTTAAACTGCAGTGTTACCAGTCTATCTTGGGTACCTGGGGATTAAATATATATGCAGTGTTACCAGTCTATCTTGGGTATTACCAGTAACTAGGTCCCAGTAGTCTGCTATGATCTAGGTCAGGTCAGGTTAGACTAATTTCCAAATTATGGGTATAAAACGGGGCATATCTCGAGAGAAACAATAGATGAAGTGTCTTAGAATAGTCCAAAATAGTTAATAATGATAATACAATATAGTGAATGGAGTACTTCTATACTTTTACCATAATCAGGGTCTACATTTACCTAACAACTACAACATCATCAATCAAATAATAACAGTATAACGCAATCTTAAAAAAAAAAAAAAAAAAAACTGACGTGAGTGAGATGCCGGGAGTATAATGTGTTTAACTTCATATTTAACCCTGATTCATTATATATAAATGCTTCATTATACTTACATTGTGTGTGTCTTGGCCTCATGTTGTTTGTTGTTGGTACCAGGGAAGGAATACAAGCCACCAGGAGTCGGGCCACCAGACCAAAGAGGAGGAGCACCTTCACCAAACATTCTACATACGTCCATGATGATGACTTCTGTGTTTTCATCTGTGGAGGGGACCAGTGTTACCAACTCAACGTGTACTCTTAACAGTTACCCTTTTTTATTTATTTATTTATTTATTATTATTATTGTTTCCTCAGATTAGATATAGTCGAATCAACAAGTCAATCAATCTCTCTGAACTATAGTAAAAATATGATGTAATACAGCATCTCTACTAAACACTTCTTAGCCCATATTCTCTGCTGGAATAACTCTGGAAAAAAATGTATAAGGATGGCAACAATGCTGTGGGATGTCAAATGAGCGACATTATTATTTATGAAAACAACAATGTTTCTGTCATCTAAGGCATTTAATAATACTTTACCATTTATCTTAGGCTGTTAGACAATACAGAATATACTACGGTAATGCCTAATGGAAGAATTGTATAGCATATATTTTTTTAGAAGTGAAATTATCACTGAATGGAAATTACAGTGTAAGGGATGTTTAATATAAAGTAATCAAAGTCTAAAATATAAATAACTTTTTCATATGATAATACTTACAATTATTGGTATACACATTTACAATTATATATATATATATTTCACAAAGGTTGAGATTCATTACTATATAAATATTAGAGATAAGTAAAGTAGATGATGATGATTTCTATGTAAGCGTTTATGTTATTTACATGGATAATAATACTCTTTTTAATTATTCATTAAATTTTTAAAGATAATTATTACATTTTATGAAATATATTATTTCGCGCCAGACAAATCTTTGAAGCAGGCGCATGCGCAAAGTCTCCAGTAGTGAAAGATGGAAGGAAGTTGGGAGGTGTTTGAATATTTGTGATCGTAAATATCACTCATTTGTGATTCGTTCCAATGAAAATATATATAGGATCATGTCAGAAACGAAGAAGGTAGCATTCTCTACCCTTGGTCCCATTAAAAAGGAAAAGAAAAGAGTGAAAGAAGTGAAAAGCTTGCGAATTGTTTTGACACTGTCAGAGTCCAATGAGAAGTCCTGCCCAGAGTTCAACTATCGAGAACTGGTGACTCAAAATTTGGTAAGTTTGGATGCTGTCTGCATTGTAGAAATGTAGTGGAAAGTATAATCTATGGATACAAATATTTGTGTAAGAATCTGATGGGTAGTGACGAGTAAAATGTAATGTTTTGTTGGTGTGTGTGTTTGAGGGGAGAGGGCCGGCCACAACAGCAGATGGACATTTTGTAAAGCGAGTGTAGAGGCTGACAGAGGCAGTGTGTCATGGTGTACTCATTGCCAGGTTGGAACATCAATTCACCTTTATATATATAATTAACTCTAATACCTCCATGGACCTATGAGGTGTGTCAGGTAGGAGCCATAATGAGGGCCCTATGTAGGGGACGTCCCCCTGCTTGGAGTGGCCATGAAGTCTGACCTTAAGGGTATATAAGGGGCCAAAGAGCCCCAAGGGTAAAGGAGACCAAAACTTTACTCCCCTAAACATGGTAATATAACATTGAAGTGTTTACACGAGTCAAAACACTTAATATGTTGGCTGGAATGGGTGACTCTACCAAGGAGGCCTATTGGTGGACAAACCCTACAGGGAAAGGCTAAGTGTACGTGCTGAGTGGTCCTCGAGCCATGGATGGAGGTTGAGGCTGAGAGTGAGGAAGCTGTCACTGGCTCTGGGAGGTGGTGGTGGTGTGAGCTGCCGGGTAGTAACAACCGTCCGGTCTCAATCTGATGCTACCTCACACCTCAACTCTCCAGTTGGTCCCCTCCACCACCACCCACACTGCACTTTCATCCGGACTTCATCAAGGTCCTCCTTAAAATATTTTAATGCTTTTTTCCAATTAATAAAAATTCATTAATTCGGAAATTCATTATATTATTGTTTGTCATTAATAATTTAAATATTAATGAAAATGGAAGTTAGACCTGAGATAAGGAAACGTAGGTCCCATTTAAATCTAAATATGTTCACCTATATGGCAATGTTGAGAAATACATATTTATCTCTATGTATGTAGGAGGAAGCCACGTTACCCCCTTTTCCCCCCAAAACTACCTCCTCCCACCACCATTACACCCACCTCCCTAGATGCTCTCTCTCTCTCCCTGATTGTGGGACTAGGGGACAGTAGTGTTAGGGACGTGTGGGGATATGTTTGTAACCTGGCCCTTTGAGGGGGTCGAGTGTGTGGTGCTTGAGGGTGAGTTGGAGTTAGAGCGGGGTCGATTAGCATAATGGGAAGACAGTCGCTAGTCAACTGCTGCAGTCAGGAAGGCATTTATGACAAGGAGTAGCCGTATGTTACACAGACGTGAACCCACAGATGCACACACACATACACACATACCACCATTAATTTACGTGTCCTTGATGTGTGTGTATCAGGTTAAAACAATATGACTGTGCACAAAAATGTTGAGTGGTGTGTGTTTATCACGTCACGTGGTGTTGTCCGTGGTAGGAATCGATGAAGCCAATTATGATGAGCGTCTTGCAAGTTGTACCTACATTTTGCATTGCAGGTATGCACACATACCTTCACTTACTTTTTAATAATGGTTTTTGTGTTTATTCTGATTCATAATTGTTTATGAAGTATTGAAAGATCATATATAATTATAGTTTTTGGGTGAAATGGATTGTTTTCATTGAGCGCTTAATTGTCGCAACGAGACTTAGGGGTTATTGAAAGGGTCTTTTTTTGGTTTGACCTTCTCAACTTTATCTTATTGATGAAATGTATTTTATGATGACGACATATATGATGACTCCCCCTACCCCCCTCAACCTGTTGGATTACTCCCTCCTCCCCCCATCTTTCTCAGCCCGTGCCGTCTGGGTGATGGGGGAGGGGCGGGGGGGCGGGGCGTACTGGGCGGGGCTTATCTGCCAGGCGCGCGCGGTGATTGGTGGGCGTGCAGCTCGGGCGCGAAACTACCTATGTGGGCGTGGTGGGTGCGAGCGCGGGCGTGTGGGTGGTGACGTCATTACACTACTGACGTCACCGTTCAGTGATGACGTCGCGGGAGACCCCACGTGCGTCAGGGAGCGTGATGTCAGCCACCAAGCCTGCCTGCCGCCACCACCACTACCAGCCTCAAGTCGGCTTATAGTTTGCCTCGCCTCGCCTCACCTCGTTGCAATGCTTCTTCTTCTCTCTCTTTCTTTCTTTCTCTCTCTTTCTTTCTCTTTCTCTCTCTTTCTCTTTCTTTCTCTTTCTCTCTGTCTCTCTTTCTCTCTGTCTCTCTTTCTCTCTTTATCACAAATGCCGCGCTCGGGTACGGAACGCCTTATATTCATTTTTTTTATACTCCCTTTATAACCTGCCACATTTTATCAACATTATAGTGTTGACTTTTTTTTTTAAATACTTAAGTATGTTAACGTTATATAGGTGGGTAATTTTTTATATTTGCTAACGTTATATAATATAGGTGGGTAATTTTTTATATTTGCTAACGTTATATAATATAGGTGGGTAATTTTTTATATTTGCTAACGTTATATATATAGGTGGGTAATTTTTTATATTTGCTAACGTTATATATATAGGTGGGTAATTTTTTATATTTGCTAACGTTATATAGGTGGGTAATTTTTTTTATATTGCGGACAATTTCTCCAATCAGAAAGACACCGTGCATAAGGAAAAGCCTAGCTCATATCTAATTATAAACCCTCTCATCGTAACTACTACTAAATGGTGTTGTTGTATGAGTGACAGATATATATTGTTAAAACAAATATATCTAAAACTTCCATCAACGGAGAATAATTGGGAAAACCTTTGAACGCTTGAACATAAAGTTGACTGTTTCTGGACGGCAGCCCACCCAAACCACCACGAGTACACACACACACACACACATCTCAAACCAATGGATGCTCCGTGTGGGCTGTCGTCCAGAAATCGCTTTGCTTCTGTTGATCTCGAGCTTAGACTTACGGTACCATACTGTAGGTGGACAAGGGATTATAGTCAGCGCGTATTTACACTTGTAGTTATTCGTGTATGTTTGGCTATGCTGGGAGATTCTTTCTTTGCCTGGTAAATTTGAGTCACTCATTCCTGCTGACTATGCCAAAAAAAAATAGAAAACCAGATCCCTTATTATTTTCAACGAGAGTGTCTGTGTTTCCTGGCATATTATTATCCTAGACTTTATAGTAAATAGTTAGGTGGAATTGTAGCCTTCCAATTCACCAACAATATAATCTCCCTTTAATGTACTGTCGGCGCCAAAAGTCCCGTCGCCTCACTTGCTTCACCGAGGCACGCGATGTTCATAGACTCGAGATTAATTATTAGGTGTAGAAAATGTGGGTATTTCTCGAGTTAGGGGGGGGGTTCTATGTTTGGGAGAATGTATGACATGACAAGGCTACCTCCAGCGTGGAGATGAAGGCCTGGTATATATATGTATGTATGTATGTACAAACTTATATATAACCTCTTCAATATGGTATGGTACTGTACACTTCAAGTTTCTATGTTATGTTATTCTTTATATATATATATTTATATTGATTGTAATGGTTACTCCTGTCTACAGCACGAGCGTCTGGGCAAGAAGAGTTTAGGTGAAGTAATCAATGGACCTTCCCTTGACCCAACGGACCCCTTCGCCACGGATGAAGATGCTGCACTCAGAGCCCTGGCCAGGAAACTCGAGAATAAATATGTAAGGAATTGGACCAGCAACCTAACTCTGATATTTAAACATAACACAGTATAGTATAGTGATTACCGCTTGTAGTGTCATGGTAATAAGTATTCGAATTATATTATAGTGTTATTTATTATAGTGTTTATTGTGTCTATCAATGAACTTATACCATAAATAAATAAAACGTGTAAACCACTTGTAAGCAGATAATAATATGGCGTTATGATACTGCTATTTATTGTGTCTACCAGTGAAGTTATGCCGTAAATAAATAAAACATGTCAACCATTTGTAAACAGATAATAATATGATGTTATTTATTGTCTCTACCAGGGAAAATATACATTAAATAATAATAATATATAAACCATTTGTAAGAAGATAATAATATGATGTTATTTATTGTCTCTACCAGGGAGGATATACAGGAAGCACCAAGAAGAAGAGAAAGAAGGAGAGTGACTTCAAAACCCTGGGTGAAGGATACGACGAGACCGATCCCTTCATTGATAACTCAGATGCCGTGAGTACTGTACACCCCACGGACACCTGTACTCAGTTACCGTACACCCCAAACACTTTTACTCAATTACTTAATGAGGTGGAGGGTTGAGGAGGGGTGGAGAGGTATATGAGTGAGAGTGAGGTGGATGGACAAAGGGGAAGGGGCACCTCCTAGAATGAGGTGGAGGGAAGGGGTGGAGAGGTATATATGAGTGAGAATGAGGTGGAGGGATGGTGTGGAGAGGTATATGAGTATATGATGTCCAAACCATCTTAATGTATTACACTTCACTCTCAACCACTCCACACTCAATACCAAATGCCTTCTCACTCATACCACATCTCTTATACACACTCTCATTACTTTCTCCATCCCACCTAGACACCCCACATGCTCCTCTCAAGTAGCTCATTTCCACAGCACCTATTCTTGACTGATGAGCCCTACTCCATGTCCATTTTTCTGATGCATATGTCAGTGTTGGCAGGATTATACCGGTACTATTCCTCAATCCCCTTTTCACTTCCATACTCACACTTCTACCTTTCTTTATCCTCCCCAATGATCCCATGACCTGTCTACCCTTCACTGCTCTCTCCCTAATTTCTCCTTTCATACTTCCATGTTTACACATAACTGTCCCCAGGTACTTAAACTCCTTCACTTCCTCTCACCTCTCGGAGTTATCTCACATTTAGTCAATATTTTGTCACTAAAATATAAAAAATTCTGCTCCATCCCCTCACAATTGGATGAAGTGGTATTTAGAGTAAAATTTATTTGAGAAGGCATATTGTAGTAGCGAGTACTTTTATTTGAGAATGGTGTACTGTAGTAGCGAGTAAATTTATTTCAGAAGGCATATTGTAGTTGTAAGTAATTTTATTTGAGAATGGTATTTATTTGTGTAGGCGTGAGTAAATGTTGTAAAAGTTACCGTTTGCTTCCCTGACAGTTTGATGAAGTGGTACCGACACATTTGGAAACCAAGCATAGAGGATTCTACATCAATTCTGGAGAGCTGGACTTTGAAACAGTAGCAGCAGAGGAAGAAGAGGAAGAAATAAGTGAAGAGGAATCTGTCCACAGTGCTGAGGAAGTGAAGAAAAAGAAAAAACCGGTACGGATGAATTATTGTCTAAATACAATACTTAACAAAGGGGTGCGGGAATAGGGGGACAGGCTTGGGGGGATTTAGGGGGGTGCGGGAATAGGGGGACAGGCTTGGGGACATTTAGGGGTGTGTGGGAATAGGGGGACAGGCTTGGGGGCATTTAGGGGTGTGTGGGAATAGGGGGACAGGCTTAGGGGACATGCTTGGTGGGGTTTTGGGGGGGTTGGAGTAGAGGGACAGGCTTGGGGACATTTAGGGGTGTGTGGGAGTAGAGGGACAGGCTTGGGGGGGATTTAGGGGACATACTTGGTGGGGTTTTGGGGGGGTTGGAGTAGAGGGACAGGCTTTGGGGGATTTAGGGGGGTGCAGGAATAGGGGGAATAGGCTTGGAGGGGTATAGGGGATAGACTTGGGGGGGGGTATGCCAGAAAATAGATGGCAAATTGGCAAGTCTTGTGATTCCTCCTAATTATGATGTCAGAAAATAGATGGCCTCAATGGTACTAATAGGAAGGATGTGTTTATTTTGTGACATAGTTTGTAGGAATCAACACAGACCTTACAATTCAACAACAACAACAATAACTTAATAATCATCTCTGCTTAAGGGGATAGTATAAATTTTGGTAGATTGGAGTGCCTTGATTCCTCCAAAGTATGCCAGGGAACAGAACCAGATGGACAAATATAATGGTGTTCTGTTGCTTGGAATAATTTGGAGGAGTCAGTTGCTCCAGATTTACCAGCAGTGTTCTACCCGCTTAATTAACAACACTGTAACCTACTTTTTCCAGAACCAGATCGTGTCCGACGATGACGAAGAGAGTGCCGAAGAGGAGCCACCACCACAACAACAACAGCCACAACAACAACAACAACAACAACAGCAGCAGCAACAACAACAACAACATCAACAGGAAAATGCTGAACCTGAGGAGGAGGAGACTGATGTTAAAAAGGTATGGTTAAAATTAAGGGTGTGTGTGAATAGAGGGACAGGCTTGGGGGGGTTCGGAGGGTGCTGGAGTAGGGGGACAGGCTTGGAGGGGGATTAGGGGTGTGTGGGAATTGGGGGGTGCAGGAGTAGATTTATCAACAACATTATTCTTCCCCATCATAATTGTTTACATAATAAATTAATTATAAACAAGGCATTTCTTCAAGATTTATCATCAACAACATTATTCTTTCTCCATAATTGTTTACAAAATATAAACAATGCATTTCTTTAGATTTATCAACAACATTATCTTTCTCCATACTTGTTTACATAATATAAACAATGCAATTCTACAGAGGAAACTGTACGAGAACGGTTTCATCCGGCACAAGAAGAGGAAACTGGACGAGGGAGAACTGCTGAGGAAGAGGAAGAAAATGATTGGCAAGTTCAACGCCAAGAACCTGGAGAAGAAAGACTCGGACCAAGAGACAGACAAACCAAACGTCAACCTCAGTGATAACAAGGGTAAATAAAACACCACACGTTAGTTATAGTTTGTAATGTAATACAGTAAAACACACATTGGTTATAGTAATGTAATAAAACACACATTGGTTATAGTAATGTTCTGTTGTTATGGGTAAAGTAGTAGTTATTGGTTATGGTAATGCCTCGTTGTTGACAGCTGCAATGACTGATGAAGAATGGGACATAAATATATTAATCTTTTGCAATGACAGACGAAGAATGGGACATAAATTTATTGATATCTTGCAATAACAGATGAAGAATAGGACATAAATATGTTAATTAATAGAATGGGACATAATTATAATATTCGTTTGCAATGACAGATGGAGAATGGGACGAAAATATATTAATCTATTTTTTTTCAGGCGAGATCCAACCCAGAGAACAGTCCATCAAGGATAGCATTGAGGCGGTGGTGAACAAGGCACGAGAGGAGGCAGGAGAACCACCAGTACCGATGATAACAACAACACCAACACCACCACCACCACCAGCAGCAACAGCAACAACAATAATAACAACAACAACAATAATAGCAGGAGGAGAGAAGAAAGATGAAAGTGAAGAGTCTCCCTCGTCATCATCTAATTCCTCCTCCTCTGACAGTGACTCATCAGGCAGTGAGTAGTAAACTATTGATATTTATTATTATTATTAGTAGTACGTAGTAGTACTGGTGGTGGTGGTGGTAGTAGTCAATCATAGACAAGTATTATAATTGTTATATTGATAAACAGTAGATATATATTATTATTACTATTATTATTATTACTATTACTCTTATTATTATCATATTATTATATTTGTAAACCGTAGACAAGTATTATTATTATTATTATTGATATATATTCGTTGACATGCATTGTTTTCTATAACATATTCACTATTTAGTTTGGATATCCTTCTTGTTGCTGTTGATAATATATTGTTAAATTCCTTTTAAAGATGTGAATTTAGGATACAATATCTCATTAATGGGGTACTGTATATAGCACATTGTTTTGGGTGGTAATTCTGGAGCAAATGATTCCTCCAAACTATTCCAGGCAACAGGATACCATTATATTTCTTCATGTGGGTGTGTTTCCTGGCATACTTTGGAGGAATCAAGGCACTCCAATGTATTAAAAGTATACATTCCCTTTAAATAATGATGAGCTTATTTATATTATTCTCTCCAGGCTCATCTTCAAGTGATAGTGAGTCTGATCAGGAAGGAGGAGGAGAAGAAGGAGAGGAAGATGTAGAAAATGATGAGGGTAATGAAGAGGACGGTGAGGAACAGGAAGCCCAAATAGCAAATGAAGATCACCATCATGCCTCAGATAATGAAGACAATATTCCCTTACCAGACAACCTACCATCAGATCTTACACAGGTAAACAGAACAGAACAGAACATAACAGAACACTCACTCATAATTACCAGACAACTTACCATCAGATCTTACACAGGTAAACAACAGAACATAACAGAACAGAACAGAACACTCACTCACTCATAATTATCAGACAACCTACCATCAGATCTTACACAGGTAAACAGAACAGAACAGAACATTACTCACTCATAATATTATACACATTTTTACTAACACTCATATCATAACATAACATTGCACTCAATCATAATATTACACACATTTTTACAAACACTCTCATCATAACTTATCATAACATAACATTACACTCAATCATAATATTACACATATTTTTTACCCAAATCTGTGAATATGTGAAATTTATTGTGATAACAGCTAATGATGTGTGTTTTTTACATACACTCACTCAATCATAATTACACAAATTTTTTACACTCAAATCTGTGAATTAGATAATGATGACAGCTAATGATATTTTTTTTTTTACTAACATTCACTCATCATAATATTACACACATTTATTCACCCAAATCTGTGAATGTAGGAAATACCGTTGATTGGGAAATGGATGTTCGTTTTTTACTAACACTCACTCAATCATATTACACACTTTTTTTTTAACCCAAATCTGTGAATATGTGAAATGCCGGTGATTGGGAAATAGATAATGATGATGACAGCTAATGATATGTGAAATGCCGGTTTTGGGGAAATAGATAATGATGATGACTGCTAATTATATGCATTTTTTTACCCACAGGTCATAAATAAATTAAAAGAAGAAGGAAACAACAGCAAATTAACCAGCCAGTCCAGTCAGAAGTTCTTCACTGATTCGGTTAATAAGTTATTGTTAAGGTAAGGAGAGAAATGAAGTGGTGGTAGTAGTAGTAGTGGTGGTAGTAGTAGTAGTAGTAGTAGTAGTATTGGTAGTGGTAGTAGTAGTATTGGTAGTGGTAGTAGTGGTAGTAGTAGTAGTGGTGGTGGTGGTAGTAGTAGTGGTGGTAGTAGTATTGGTAGTGGTGGTAGTAGTATTGGTAGTGGTGGTAGTAGTAGTAATAGTGGTGGTGGTGGTAGTAGTAGTATTGGTAGTGGTGGTGGTGGTGGTGGTGGTAGTATTGGTAGTGGTAGTGGTGGTGGTAGTATTGGTAGTAGTGGTAGTGATGGTAGTAGTGGTGGTAGTAGTAGTAGTAGTAATAGAGACAGCTGGAGGAAGGTCACTGAATGTCTAACCTCAAAAATGAATGAAAATGAATGATACTGGTATTATTAACTTACTTACTTTGAGGAATTATTCTCTTCACCACATACAGTAGTTCCTTTTATTATGAAGTATGAATTGAGTAACAGAGAGCCTTTTCCTCAACAAAGAAGTTTAACACTGTAATAAGGTCATGAAAATGTTGTCTTAAAGGGGTGTGGGAATAGGGGGACAGGCTTGGGGGGGTGCAGGAGTAGGGGGACAGGCTTTTGGGGGGTTAGGGGGTGCAGGAACAGGGGGACATGCTTTCTACCAACCCCAAGCCTGTTCCCCTATTCCCACACACACCCAGTCTTCCCCCAAGCCTGTCCCCTACTCCCACACTTAATTAAAATAGAAAATGATGATGTTAATGTTGACGTTTTCCTTCCCACAACAACAAAACAACAACAACAGTATCGAGATGATGTTGAACAAGTACGGTGGAAGGAAGAAAACCCAGATTTACAACTACCTTTCCAAACACCTTCCCTGCGGCACACAAACCATCGTCAAACGAGCCAAGAACCTTCTCTCTGAACGCCAGGAAAGCAGACTCAGGGATCCACTCAAAAGGTTGGTTGGTTGGTTGTTTGTTATTGTTGTTGTTGTTGGTGGTGGTTATGGATTGATTGATTATTGGTGGTTGTTGTTGTTGTTGGTGGTTATTGATTGATCGATTATTGGTTGTTGTTGGTGGTGGTGGTGGTTATGGATTGATCGATTATTGGTTGTTGTTGTTTTTGTTGGTTATTGATTGATAGATTATTGGTTGTTGTTGTTGGTGGTGGTGGTTATGGATTGATCGATTATTGGTGGTTGTTATTGATTGATCGATTATTGGTTGTTGTTGTTTTTGTTGGTTATTGATTGATCGATTATTGGTTGTTGTTGTTGGTTATTGATTGATCGATTATTGGTTGTTGTTGGTAGTGGTTATGGATTGATAGATTATTGGTTATTGTTATTGTTGGTTATTGATTGATAGATTATTTATACTATTAAAACCTGGCTGAATATACGGTGAATACGGTACTTGAAATAAACTTTGTAGGAATTAGTTGCTCCAGATTCACCAACACTGCACTGCCCTCTTAACTCACAATGGTCTCGCCACTAATAAACTGACTGACTTACAGACTGAAGGAGGCAGTGGAGTCCCAGATGCCGCCCCTGGTGGAACAACACGCCCTCGAATGTCAGAGAGCTGCTGAGTCAAAGTAGGTTACACACAACATGTTCTCTTATACCTGTTCCTACTCTTCTTTGTTCCTCTCTTGTTCGTTTCTTCTTCCTATCTTTTTCATTGTCTCCTCTCCTCTCCTCTCCTCTTCCTCCTCTCTTTTTCCTCCTCTCTTCTTCCTCCTCTCCTCCTCTTCCTCCTCCTCTTCCTCTTCCTCTTCCTCTTCCTCCTCTCCTCTCCTCTTCCTCTCCTCCTCTCCTCTTCCTCTCCTCCTCTCCTCTTCCTCCTCTCCTCTCCTCTCTTCTTCCTCCTCTCTTCCTCCACCTTTCCTCATGTTCTACCTTTAATATTTTCCCTTTCCTTCTTTTCCCAGTGCATCTCATTCATTCATTCATTACTTTCTTTACCTTCCTCTTCTTTCATCTTTTATATTCTACTTTCATAAATATAATTCATTCCTTATTTATTCTTCAGCATATCTGTTCTTGCCTCAATCTGCTCTCCATAATTCTTCTCCTTTACATTTCATATTCTAATTACTACATAGAGTTGTGGTCAATAATAATCATCCACATATGGGTATCTCAAACAGTTGACTGTCTAATGTTTTCACGTTCACATATGATGTTATTGTTTTAAGTAGTGTGTAGGTACTTGTATTAAATTAAAAGATGGTAGTTAATGTGTGTGTGTGTTATTGTTTTAAGTAGTGTGTAGCTGCTTGTATTAAATTAAAAGATGGTAGTTAACCTATTTATTGGAAAGTTTATCATCTAAGGAACAGAGGGAAGCTGTCAAACTCTTACGTGAGTTACACCTATAGGGATGATTATATTTGACCACGACGTATGTATCTCTCACTCATCACCTGTCATTGCTCTACTTCCCATCACTATACCCACATTCAGCCACCACCAATACCACTACCACCAACACTACTTTCACTACCACCAACACTATTTTTTTTTATGCTGTATGACTTTATCTTCACATACAACCCCCTCCTCTCCACCACCACCATCACCATCTCCTCCACTTCCACCATTTTCATTTCACACATACAACCCCTCCACCATCTCCACCATCATCACCACCACCATCACATCATCATCATCATCATCCTGACACTCATTACACTTATTTTCTTTGTTGATCACTGGACTGGAGTGGTCAATGTGTGTGTGTGTGTGTGTGTGTAGTGGTGTGGCAATTTGTTGTTGCATCTTCATAACTAATTTGTGTGGTGTGCTTAATTAACAAAACATAACTGCTTGATTGATTGTCGGTCTTATCATGTGACTTGAATATATCCTTCCTCAACATGGAAAGTCAGTATTAACAAACAATGATTTAATTTTGTGTCTAGTAACATAATTCTGAGACATCATCAAAGTTTAGAAGTATTGTAGTAAATATATTTTTCCTTTGAATGCCAGGAAAAAAAATGGCCTGTTTGTTGGTTGGAATTATTTTGAGGAATCAGTTGCTCCAAATTTACCAACAACAACACTGTAATATCTCCTTACGTGTGTTACCATTTTTATTTGTATAAAGTTTGTCTTTTCACACAGAATATGGTAGAGTAAATCAACCAAGCAATCATGTGTTTGTTTTAGAAGTATCATAGGTAATATGTTTACAGGGTAGGTAGGTATATACTGAGTGAGTTAGGTACAGTAGATGGCTTCAAAATATACAGTTGCCAAGTAAGGTATTGCGACAACTATTGATACAACATTAAATATATTAATATCCATAGTTGTTTGTAGGGATTATAAGTATGTAATAAGGAAGGATATGTATATTTCCTTCTGTTATACATTCTTATAAGTATGTATTACAGAAGGATATCTATATTTCCTTCTGTTATACATGCTTATAGTCCATACAAATAGTTGTGGATATTACTATGGTTAAAGTTCTATCAAGATTTGTCGCAACACCTTTTTTGGCAACTGTACATATTCTACTTTTTATACTTAGTGCAATACTAAACAATAATTACAACAACAACAGCTACAACAACAACAACAATAACAACAACAGTTCTTTACTCACCATATTTTGTTCATCAGTCATTAACCTCAACATAAGATTACTTTTCCTCTTCATAATAATATTTCTGAGTATTTTCTTTTTTATACAGTAATATTAAGATAACTCTAAAGCATCTTGGTGACTTTCTTTAGCTGCTTTATTTATGTTTTGGTTTTAGTTTGAGTGAAGGTGAGAAACATAGGGATAGGAAATTTGATACACTAATCCAAACAGGTATAGAAATAAAAACCAGCATATTTATTTTATATTTGACAAGTACAGTTGGCCACAGGAATTCTTACACAGGCTATATACTGTATTATGTAAAGAGAGGTCATTATTCTTACACAGGCTATAGTTATGTAAAGAGAGGTCATTCATTATTGTGGAAGTACTGCAATGAATGGTCTACCAAGTGACTCAGTGATTACCAAAACAACAAACCTAATAATAATAATAATAATAATAATAATGTTGTATTGTAGTTACATAGTTTTACATTACAAAACAACAAACCTAATAATAATAATAATGTTGTATTACAGTTACATAGTCTGACATTACAAAACAACAAACCTAATAATAATAATAATGTTGTATTACAGTTACATAGTCTTACAAAAGCGTGTGTGTGAATTCTTGAGGACAATAGTACAATACATATCATGTGTTATGTAATATTATTTTTCCTTTGTTGCAAGAACAGATGTACAAAATTATTTTATTTATGTTTTATTTATATTTTATTTATGTCATTATCTTGTTTCATACAGTGTCTTTATTGGTAGATATAGTTTTGGTACATTGGAGTGCCTTGATTCCTCCAAAGTATGCCAGGAAACAGGACCCTATGAACAAAGATAATGTTGGCCTGTTGCTCGGAATAGTTTACAAGAATCAGTTGCTCCAGATTTATCAACACTGTACTTTTCTCTTAATGGTAGATACAGTTTAGATGTTTTTTTGTATATTATCTTACATAGTTATTTGTGTTTCTTATGAGGCTACATTAGATTATTTTACATGTGATATATTACATTATTAGGTAGTATTAGGTAGTAGTATTAATAGACCACAATAAGAAATAAAAGCAATTCGTTCTATCGTGACCTTTATGTGAAAATATCTAAGAATGCCAGTAAAGTAGAGTTGCTTGTCATACATAGTACACAAGTTATCATTAGACAAGAAGAAATGAAGTTGCAATTGTGAAACTTGTATTTGCCACTGTCATTTGTTTTTGGAAAATAGGAGCTTTATAATTTTGAGACAGTATGGAGATTGAAGTTACATGGTTCTGCCAATATTATTAAACAGGTGATTGGGAAAACTGCTAACATATTAAAAAAAAAAACATAAATAATTTGAGACCAAAACTGTAGTGCAGTTAAATTAGTTATAATATGTGAAGCTTCGATAGCATCACAGTGAAAAAAAAAACAACAACAACAACATCAACAACAACAACCATCCATTTGAGGCTTATTATTATTATCATATTCATTTACATACTGTCTCCATAGTTGTGCATCACACACACACAACAACAATGATGATGATGATGTTTTTACTACGCCCGAAGTGACACCAGTAAACTGAAATGAATAATGTTGTCTCGCCCACCAACAGCCCCCAACAATACTGGGAGCTGTATTATCACTTCTGGTAAGGTGCCCCTCGTTGCTGCCCACTCTCTTTATATTACAACTCATGGTGACTGGGAACGTACGTGTGTTGGAACCAAAACTGAATAACCTGGTTGTAAACAAAAAACTAATAACGGTGTCACTCTCTTGCCTTGTGTAGTCTCACGCTATTATTATTATCATTCGGTTATTTCCCCCATTAATAATCACAATATAGATGGATGGCCAGAACTCTTTGAGGGAAATACAAGTGGTTGTGTTGTAGATGGTTGATGGAAAGAAGGAGACAGTTGTATTGATGGATGGATGAATAGATGGACTGGTAGTTAGCTAACCATATCTGTCACTTCATTACTGTCTCCTTGTTGGAATCATCTTGGGGCCTCACTGTTTACTCAAGGGTTCTGGCTCGCACAAATTGGCGTGGTAACAAGTATGAAAATTATTGCTGCCTAATTCAAAACTAAGTATGAAAATTATTGCTGCCTAATTCAAAACTAAATATGAAAATTATTGCTGCCTAATTCAAAACTTAAGTATGAAAATTATTGCTGCCTAATTCAAAACTAAATATGAAAATTATTGCTGCCTAATTCAAAACTTAAGTATGAAAATTATTGCTGCCTAATTCAAAACAGTTATAAAAATTGCTTGTTGCATAATTCACAAAGATTACATAGTAAATACTAATATGCCTTAAAAACCAGAATACTTAATTAATAATACATACATACAGTGAATTATAAAATTAATGGAGGACCAGAAAAAAAAAAAGTAATAAAAATTGAAAACAAAAAATAATAATACAAATAATAATAAAAAACAAACCCACACCTCATGAATTAGCTGTCACACAACCTGGCTCTAGATTCACATAGAACTTGAAGGAAATAATAATAATAATAATGATACCACCAGGTTCCTTCAGTCTATGAAAGGTGGCTGGTATCTGTCTGCTTTACTCTGCACTCTGAAACATCGATTAGTGGTTGTAGGAAGGTTGGGGGTGGGGGGGTGGGGGGGGATTCTTATGAGGGGGTGCAGGAATTGGGGGACAGGCTTGGTGGGGGTGTAGGAGTAGGGGACAGGCTTGGGGTGTGTGGGAGTAGGGGAATAGGCTTGGGAAGTGGTTTTGGGGAGTGCAGGAATAGGGGACGGACTTTCTACCTACCCCAAGCCTGTCCCCCCTATTCCCGCACCCCCCAAGCCTGTCCCCCCATTCCCGCACCCCCAAACCCCCCACCCCCAAGCCTGTCCCCTACTCCCACACCCCCTTAAGAGGGTCTAGGGGGCATCCATCCCACTTCACTTCATTTATTTTATTTATTTAAGGGAGTCGGCTGTGATGTGTTGTGCAATTTTTTTTTTTCTTACTTCATTTTTTCTTCCTGGTGAAAATGCACCGACTCCTTTCTAAATTATAATATGATCTTAGATACACATTTTGTTTACATTCCAGGGTTTTTATAAGTCACAGATTTTATAGTGCTTTACGATTGGTCACAGGAATTCTTACACAGGCTATATACTGTATTATGTAAAGAGAGGTCATTATTCTTACACAGGGTATATGTAAAGAGAGGTCATTCATTATTGTGGAAGTACTGCAATGAATGGTCTACCAAGTGACTCAGTGATTACCAAAACAACAAACCTAATAATAATAATAATGTTGTATTGTAGTTACATAGTCTTACATTACAAAACAACAAACCTAATAATAATAATAATGTTGTATTACAGTTACATAGTCCTACATTACAAAACAACAAACCTAATAATAATAATAATGTTGTATTGTAGTTACATAGTCTGACATTACAAAACAACAAACCTAATAATAATAATAATGTTGTATTACAGTTTCTATATTTTGTAAGCCCTGAAAAACAACAGTGTGTGTGTATGAATTCTTGTGGCCAATAATACCTAGCTGTGTATATATTGGTATAATTTATCTTGTATTTAATTGTATATACTAAATATGTCATTAAATTAAATTAAAAAGGGTGCCAGTACAATTTTGCCAGGTAAAAAAAAAATATATATAGTTGTCAAATTGGAGGCTACTGATTCTCCCAATTTGTTTAAAAAAAAAAGATAGACCCCCTTCCCATGTGTAGAGTTTGTCAGTCAAGTTGTCAGTATAGTCTGTGTAATTTAGAGAACTCACTGGCATCCAATTAACATACAACATCTTAGTACAGTATCTCCCAACATAAAAAATAAATGATATGATCCATTTTTTCAGTTGGCTCCCTGCACAAATACACACACACACACACACACACACACACACACACACACACACACACACACACACACACACACACACACACACATGTATTTCATCACATGCCTGGCTTACTTGGCTAACCTCACTGCCCAAAACACAAAACATAAAAATTCCCTGGCCATGAATTGTTTTGATAACTGCACTCTACTTTTGTTTTTAATTTAGACCGACAGACAGACAGACAGTGAGATGGGAGACAAAACTGTACTGTAGAAAAGTGTTTATTTAGCTTGTTATCTTTATTCTATCTGAGTGTAGAGGTAGTGAGGATTTCTGTTTACTGTGGCATCATGTTCTATTGACAAGATCTTCATTATTTTTCTTATCCTACAAAGAGTCAGTCACGTATATTGACCTTGTTTACGTTTCACTGGAACATCCGACTTGCTTACTTAATTAATACAGTATATCTATTCTGAGTGTATGAGTAAGAAGTTATATTATTTAATTATTCAGTATATCTATTCTGAGTGTATGAGTAAGAAGTTATATTATTTAATTATTCAGTATATCTATTCTGAGTGTATGAGTAAGAAGTTGTATTATTTAATTATAGAGTATATCTATTCTGAGTGTATGAGTAAGAAGTTGTATTATTTAATTATAGAGTATATCTATTCTGAGTGTATGAGTAAGAAGTTGTATTATTTAATTATACAGTATATCTCTTCTGAGTGTATGAGTAAGAAGTTATATTATTTAATTATACAGAATATGTATATCTATTCTGAGTGTATGAGTAAGAAGTTATATTATTTAATTATTTCTTCTGTAAAGTTCCAATCCTGTAATGATAAAGAAACTTGTCCATAGAACATTATGTCCTCTTCTGAATAGTGTTGGTACTTTCCTTTTACACTTTATCTCTGAGTTTGTCTTTCAAGGATAAACATTTTCTATTTGTATATACAGTGAGACTTTTATTTTGTTTTCTATGATTTATCTTTTCTAAATACTGTGTGTATATGGTTATAAAAATATGCCACTTTTCCCACTTCCCCCACTAGCGACCTAAACCTCTCTTGGCTCATGTGTTAGAAGTGACACGTACAGTATAAGTCAAATATATTTCCAAGTAAGAAAATCATATGTGATGTTCAGGATAAGAGTGATGTATAGTATGTATTGGTAACTCTAAAATTAATGTTATATACATGTTAAAGTTTGAGGTTTAACTTCCTCCTTCAAGAGCCTCAGACTGATGTTATTGAACTTCTTTCAGGAATGGACGTTTTGTCACTAAATTCACATTGCAAAATAATAGGGACTAAGTGACAAAATTTTCCTCCAAGAAGTAATTTAATAATATAATACAGTAGCACCTTCAATGTTGTTAGATGCAGTATTGTATTATAATACAAAGTTCACATAATTTCATACACCACCTGACCTGAACATCTTGTATGTAGGGAATCCAAGACTAATTTGTATATAATATGGAATAAACAACCTACAGTATATAAGTTTATAAGATGGAGTTTTCATTGACAGTATTTTGCTATTGGTTTTTCTCTAGCAAAAAGTTAATAAATCTCCATGTACAGTTTACTTTAAGAATTATATCTATATTGCATAATATAAGAATATATTATTAGTGACATAGAAATATGCAGTCCAACCAACAAGAGCTAAGTGAGTCAAAAGAAGAGAGAAACATTGAACAAGATTTTGGTATATGTAGTATATTTGTAAACCAGTAATCTCCAAACCTTCCTTCCCAATAATACTGTATAAATTATCATGGCTTCATCGAGTAGTTAGTAATTTAGTGGCAATATTTGTAAACCAGGAATCCTCAAACCTTCCTTCCCCAAAGTATAAACATTCGTGTCTTCATCGAGTAGTGAGTAATTTAGTGCCAATATTTTTATCTTCCTGAAAAGCAGGGGTGAGAACGGAGTGGCCCAGAACGAGGATGACGAGGTGGAGGAAGGTGGTGACAAGAAGAAGTCCAGGCTACCAAAGAAAAAGTTCAATTTCACAGAGGACTTCAGGTGAGAGAACGACCATTAATTTATTACTTTAATGTTCAGTGGATATTTATTGAAGGGGTGTGGGAGTAGGGGACAGGCTTGAGGAGGGGGGGGGTAAGGGTGTGTAGGAGTAAGGGACAGGCTTGGGAGGTTTTGGGGGGTGCAGGAATAGGGGGAAAGGCTTGGGGGGGGGAGTAGGGGAACAGGCTTGGGAGGTTTTGGGGGGTGCAGGAATAGGGGGAAAGGCTTGGGGGTGGGTGGGAGTAGGGGAATAGGCTTGCGGGGGGTATGGGAGGTGCAGGAATAGGGGGACAGGCTTGGGGGGGGGGGAGTAGGGGAATAGTCTTGCGGGGGGTATGGGAGGTGCAGGAATAGGGGGACAGGCTTGGGGGGGGTAGAATGCCTGTCCCCTATTCCCGCACCCCCTTAACCATATATCTGTGTTTACTTTCTAATATCCTTCAAAATAATTTAATTATATGAATAACTCTAATATCTTTCAAAGTAATTTAATTATATGGCTCTAATATCCTTCATTTATTTTGTTGTTGTGTGTTTCAGGAACTTTTATTTTCTTGTATGTATTTCAGGAAGTTTCATATTGTTGTATGTATTTCAGGAAGTTTTATTATGTTGTTGTGCGTTTCAGGAACTTGATGTGTGTTTCAGGAACTTATTTTGTTGTTTTTGTTGTTGTGTGTTTCAGAAGGTTTCATTATGTTGTTATATGTGTTTCAGGAACTTGTTATGTGACGTGGTACGAGTCCGTGTGAAGTTCTGGCAGATGATCAAGAAGCGTTCCGAGACTCCTGAAGTGTTCATCCGTTCCTTCCTGGATACTGAAGTGCGACCTCTCTGGCCCAAGGGTTGGATGAATGTCCGTATCCTGTACAAGGAGTGTCACCCGGCACACGCACCTATCACGTCAGTATTGCCAATAGCTTTTTGACACTACTCCTATGTTTAAGGGAGTGCGGGAATAGGGGGGCAGTCTTGGGGGGTCTTTGGTGGGTGTGGGAATAGGGGGACAAACTTGTAACAGTACTTAGTGTAGTTGTTTGATCATAACTGAAGATTAATTAAACTTGATACTAAAGTGCACATTTAAATGATAACTGAAGGTAAAAACTTGTTGCTAAAGTGTACATTTAAATCCTAACTAAAGATAAAACTTGATACTAAAGTGTACATTTAAATGATAACTGAAGGTAAAAACTTGTTGCTAAAGTGGACATTTAAATCCTAACTAAAGATTAAACTTGATACTGACATGTACATTTATTGCAGTGACAAGAGTTATGTGAAGCCAACGTCGACCAAGAAGCAACACGTCCTTGGTGGTGGTAGTGTAACCCCAAACATGACACCACCACCACCACCACGTCCATCACTGTCCGCCACGGTGATGCCCAAACAGTCTTCTCCTGCACCACAAAAGTCTGTTGTCCCGGCCCCTTCACCATCACAAAAATCATTGATCTCCACTACCTCATCTACCAAGACTCCCTCCTCCTCCACCACCACTACTCCCAAGCCCGCCGCCGCCTCCTCCACCACCACCACCACTCCCAAGCCTCCCTCCTCCACCACTCCTAAGCTCCCTCCACCACACCCATCCTCCCACACCTTCTCATCCATATCAAGTAAATTGAAGGAGGCTCAAGCCAGAAGGAAAAGTATTACCGTCGACACCAGGGAACCAGAAAGAAAACCAGATGAGAGAAGTAGTGTGAGCAGTAGTGGTAGTGGTAGTGGCGGTCTGAGTATTAGGTCTGTAGATAAAATAAACGAGGGAGCTCCACAGGCAGTCAGTACAGATGATAAAGTGACAGATAAACCGACTAGTAATGTGAGTAGTGAAGGCGTCGGTATAAAGGATAGAGTCCGCACCGAGAGTACAGATGATGCAGCATCTGTCAGTGTCATTGACTTGTCCAGTGATGATGACAGAACTGTAGGTAGTAAAGTGTCACCATCACATCTAACTAAAGCTTCAAGTGAACAGGACAGACCGAGTTTAAAGGCTACTAACCCATCCCTAGTGTCCAGTTCCACTACATCAGTCATACAGATTGCAAACTCAACAACACCAGGTGATGGCAAGAAGGAAGACAACTTGGAGGAAGAGATGAATTCGGTCATGAACGAGATTCTGCAGATTTCCAAGCAGAAGTCTGTAGACGAACGGTTTGATCCGATACCGAGTAAGGAGAGTCCTGATAGTGCCTCTGTGACTTCATCCACCTCACAACAACAACAACAACATCATCATCCATCTGCAGCAGTACAGTCTCAGGAACTCCACACACACCATCATCACCATCACCATCATCATAAACACGACAAGACTTCTGCTTCCTCACATCCTCAGACCATATCCCTTCTTCCTAGTAAATCATCTAATTCCTCAACACACACACAGTCATCCTCGGTCCTTCCTGGTTCCGGCAAGTCGTCTCTTTCCTCCTCACACTCACAGTCCTCTCTCCTTCCTGGCAAGTCGTCTCTTTCCTCCTCACACTCACAGCAGTCCTCTCTCCTTCCTGGCAAGTCGTCTCTTTCCTCCTCACACTCACAGCAGTCCTCTCTCCTTCCCGGCAAGTCGTCTCTTTCCTCCTCCGTTCTCCCAGGCAAGTTGTCTCTTTCCTCCTCACACACTCAGTCCTCCTCTCTACATCCTAGTTCTGGCAAGTCATCTATTTCATCCTCTCTCCTTCCAAGCAAGCAGTCTAGTTCCTCTCCTCTCCTTCCAAGCAAGCAGTCTAGTTCCTCTCCTCTCCTTCCAAGCAAGCAATCTAGTTCTACATCACACTCTCAGTCCTCTTCTCTCCTTCCAAGCAAGCAGTCAAATTCCTCCTCTCTCCTCCCAAGCAAGCAGTCCAATTCCTCTTCTCTCCTCCCAAGCAAGCAGTCGTCGAATTCCTCCTCTTCTCTCCTTCCAAGCAAGCAGTCCAATTCCTCTTCTCTCCTTTCAAGCAAACAATCTAGTTCCTCTTCTCTCCTTCCAAGCAAGCAATCTAGTTCCTCTTCTCTCCTTCCAAGCAAGCAGTCAAATTCCTCCTCACTCCTTTCAAGCAAACAATCTAATTCCTCGTCACTCCTTTCAAGCAAGCAGTCAAATTCCTCCTCACTCCTTTCAAGCAAGCAATCTAGTTCCTCCTCACTCCTTTCAAGCAAGCAATCTAGTTCCTCCTCACTCCTTTCAAGCAAGCAATCCAATTCCTCGTCACACTCTCAGTCGTCTGTGCTCACCTCCTCACAACTCCAACGTCAACCCTCCCCTAAATCACAAGAGAACTCCTCTACCCAACAACAACAACACCAACACCACCATCACCATCACCACCACTCATCATCATCATCGTCATCATCGTCATCACCAGGGGATCATCACGGCAGGCACGGTACACAAGGCAAAGTGGACAGACACTCATCAGATCAACGGCATAAACATTCATCATCGTCGTCATTGTCCCATCATCACTCCTCATCAACATCAGACCTACAGAAGCCATCACCAAAGCAACAACAACAACAACACTCACCACCCAAGCCAGATAAACAAGCTATGCAACAGAGCTCTTCCTCCACCACCATCTCCACCTCCTCCTCCACCACCACCACCACTCTGCCGTCAAATACCTCCACACAATACCAGTCCAAACAACAGAATCCCTTATCAACACACAGTAGCACCTATCCTCCTCCTCCTCCTCCTCCTCCTTCACATCAACAACAACAACATCAGGTATCTATGCAACCATCTCACCAGTCACAACCACCACCACAACAACAGCCTTTAAACCTTCAACAACCACAACCACCACCACAACAACAGCCTTTAAACCTTCAACAACAACAACCGCCACAGCAACAGCAGCCTTTGAATCTACAGCAACCCAAGTCACAACAAACCCAACCCATTAACTACCACCAAAGTAAACCTCACTACCCTTCATCCATACCACAGTCACAGAGCTCAACGACAGACTCACAACAACAACAACAACAACAACAACAGCGTATAAAGAAGCCAACACCACAGTCGTATTCCCAACAGCCACCACCACCGCCACCATGCCAGTCATCCAAGCCAGCGGGTATGTCATCGTCATCATCGTGGAGTACAACAGCAGCTGCTTCGGATGTCTCGGTCATACCCAAAACCTCACCTACGGGTTCCACTAAGACCTCCACCTGGACCACTGGCCATGATTTGTCTCCATCACGCCAACAACAGCAGAGACAGTCCGATGCTCCTGCAATTGGTGAGTACACACACATAGACAACATCAGTCTACTTTTTTCCTACCCTATTTAAAATATAGAATGGTATACAATACAGATACAGTATCATTCATACATCAGGCAGTGAAATGATGATTGGTGAGTACTGTACATAGAGACGAATTCGGTATCCTTTTTTTTTTTTTCCCGCCCTGTTCAAAATATAACCTGCTATACAATACAGATGTTATTAATACATCAGACAGTGAAATAATGAGAGTAAATGTCTAACTAGTGTGGTATTGTATGAGTAAACATTGATACCAGATCTATTGTGAGTTGAGTAAGGGTATGAGATAAAGGCAACAAATCATGTAAAAAAAATAACGTCAAAACTAAAAACGACTTGTCCAGTGTCTTCAACAGACCCCCTGATCAACCTGAGACTAATGCACGGTCTGAGTGTGAGTAGTGTTGGAAACCTTGGAAAGAAATCCTCGGCTCCATCCCCCTCCGTCTACCACAGTCCTGCCGCTCTTGCTACCTCCTCCATGAGCTCCTACACAACCTCAGGTACTGGACTCTTGGTTGTACACACCATCAAAAAAGTATCCGATGGTTCTGTAAGAGATCGCTCATGAGGCCTCGTTTTCAGTAGCCATCGCCTTAATTAATAATATATAATTAATATATTAATTATATATTTAAGGGGAGGGTATACTTCTGACATTTTTGGAGATTATGATTCCTCCAAACTATTCAAGGCAATAGTATTCCATTATTTTTCTTCATTTGGGTCTGTTTTCTGGCATACTCTGGAGGAATCGAGGCGCCGTAATGTACCAAAAATATACTCTCCCCTTAAGGACCCTGTGATCGTGTATGAATAGTGGAGGCTTCTGGTTCCACCTGACCATGCCACGAAACACGCTCCTTCCATACAGTTGGTGTTTCGTGGCAATATCTGAAGGACTCGTCTATCTCCAGAATGTTTCAAGCGAGTAATGCGCGATACCTTTTTGACCGTGTGTACAATATATACAGTAGAGCTTGGATGGATAATAATACAGTAGTGCAATGAATAAATAGTTGTATCCACCACTTAACAGTACTTCATTTTACACTCATCATCAGTCCAACAAAATTAAAGACCAACATGTTTTTTCCCAGACTTGTGTTATTCATTACCAAACACACACTAAGTGATTTACTGACCCTGTGTTAAATGAATATAATTATGTGATTTACTGACCGTGTGTTAAATGAATATAATTATGTGATCAATTTATTTATCTAGTATTGAGGGAACACTATTGTTTTTGTGTGCCATTATGAGTTTTGTTCCCCTTGTTGACATTCATGCCAGTATGAATACACACACACACACACACACACACTCACACACACACACACACACACACACACACACACACACACACACACACACACACACACACACACACACACACACACACACACACACACAAACAATTCTCTTCTAGATCAAAACTGTATTGTTCTGGAATACTATATTATAATTTCCAACAAGTCAGCAACTACAAGTACAATGACCAATATAATTAATTATCTGCTACAGTGAACTTAATTATGGGGGATGCAGGAATAGGGGACAGGCTTGGGGGTGCAGGAATAGGGGGACAGGCTTGGGGCTGCAGGAATAGGGGGACAGACTTGGGGGGTGCAGGAATAGGGGGACAGGCTTGGGGGTGCAGGAATAGGGGGACAGACTTGGGGGTGCAGGAATAGGGGGACAGGCTTGGGGGTGCAGGAATAGGGGGACAGGCTTGGGGGTGCAGGAATAGGGGGACAGGCTTGGGGGTGCAGGAATAGGGGGACAGGCTTGGGGGTGCAGGAATAGGGGGACAGGCTTGGGGGTGCAGGAATAGGGGGACAGACTTGGGGGGTGCAGGAATAGGGGGACAGGCTTGGGGTGGGTAGAAAGCCTGTCCCCCTATTCCCATACCCCCTTAATTAAGCTGACAAATATTAAAATGTCTCATGTTATTTCTTTCGCTGAATTAAATACTGCTCATCTTCAAATTTCAAAGCTGCCTTGTTTTGTAAGTATGATTTGCATAACTTCATACAGTTCAATCATAGGAAACTATACATTATATGTTAAATTAAACTGTTTTGATTTTATATTCAGACTTTCATTTCATCTCTACAGCCATGAGCTCATCAGGGAGTAAAAAAGGCAGCAGCAGCAGCAGTACTACTAACAGTAATATAACGGGTGGTGGAACATCAACCAAAAACAATGTTAGCTCTCTTGGTGGTGGTGGTGGTGGTGGTGGTGTTGGTGGGTCGTCTCATTCTTCATCCAGTAACCAACAACAACAACCCAGCAACAAGTCCTATATTTCCACGCCATCTTCTGGTGGTGTCAATTCCTCCCAGCACTCAGGGTCACTGCACTCCTCCTACTCTACCTCTACATCGTCCTCAAAGCACACCAGTAACACTGCCAAACAAAGGTAACTTATGTGTGCCAAGTTTATAATATTATGTGTGTGATAGGTGAGACATGTATGATTCCCTAATGTGTTACGTGTAATGTGAAGTTATATTTGTATTCATTGTCCAATACTGTATGGAGCTCTCACCACAACAAATTTCTCATTGTATATATAATGCAATAAGACAATAAAGTATATCTTATCTTATCTTATGTGTAACTTGACTTGCTTGGAGTTGGATACATGTACTATTGGCCATAAATATTTGTACACATGCTGTTGTTTTCAAAGGTTTCACCAACATAATAATCTCCCCTCACTGTCATTTTAATTAATATGTTTGTTGTCCTTGTGTAGATTGGATCCGTACACAGCCAGTTTAAGCCAGAGTATGTATGCTGCTGGTCTGACCCCGGAACAACACCTCAATGCATACAAACAGTTACAACAACAACAGTCCAACCACCTCACAGCACATCAACAACAGGAACTTTGGCAACAGGTCAGTACACCCTCTCTCTCTCTCTCTCTCTCTCTCTCTCTCTCTCTCTCTCTCTCTCTCTCTCTCTCTCTCTCTCTCTCTCTCTCTCTCTCTCTCTCTCTCTCTCTCTCTCTCTCTCTCTCTCTATGTATATAATGAAACGAATACTGTTCCACACGTTAGTTATAATTATTGTATTGTATTTTTTTGTGGAGAAATGTGTAATAGAGTAATGTACATACATACTGTACATAGGTAGAAATGAAACTTACTTATACCGTCGACTGTACAACGCATTAATGGTGTTTACTGTTTATTTACATAGGTAGAAATGAAACTAACTTATACCGTCGACTGTACAATGCATTAATGGTGTTTACTGTTTATTTACACAGGTAGAAATGAAACTAACTTATACCGTCGACTGTACAACGCATTAATGGTGTTTACTGTTTATGTTTTAGATGAGTTCTGGAGGTTTCTTGTCTGGTATGAGTGGAATGTCCAACACAGAGATGCTAAAGTTTATGACACAGATGGGCAAATCCTTGGACTCTTATTCCTCCACACAACAGTCAGGTCAGTTGTTTTTTTGTTTTTTTTTAATCTAGGGTTTGTTTTTTGTTTTTTTTTAATCCAGGGTTTGTTTTTTGTTTTTTTTTAATCCAGGGTTTGTTTTTTGTTTGTTTTTTTAATCCACGCCAATAGGGGACAGGCTTTCTACCCCCCCCCCCCCAAGCCTGTCCCTCTATTCCCGCACCCCCCCCCCCTAAAAAACCCTCCCCCAGCCTGTCCCCCTATTCCCGCACCCCCCCAAAACACCCCCCTCCCCCAGCCTGTCCCCCTAATCCCGCACCCCCCAAAAAAAACCTTCCCCCAGCCTGTCCCCCTATTTCCGCACCCCCCAAAACACCCCTCTCCTCCAGCCTGTCCCCCTACTCCCACACACCCCAAATTATATTATTCTGAGACATACTGATAATTAATTTTTATAAACACACACACACACACACAGAATGAAAAACTATATTATTCTGAGACATACTGATAATTAATTTTATAAACACACACACACACACAGAATGAAAAATGATATTGTTCTGAGACATACTGATAATTATTAATTTTATAAACATACACACACACACACACACACACACACACACAGAGAATGAAAAATGATATTGTTGTGAGACTTATTTCCTTTACTGACCTGATGCCCTATTTTCTCCTGACGTTTCTAGGGTCTGGTCAACGGCACGGACAATTTTAAAGCCAAGACCCCAGTACAGTACTACCTACCAGTCTCCTTCAGATGCCTCGCAAAAGGGTATAACTAACTTCAAGGTTATTAAATAAGTTGTTACTAAGTCTGTCGAGTGAAGAAGTTGAAGTTGAAGTTGTTGGTGTTAGTAGTACAAGTTTTACTTTACTTTATTTCAATTATCAGGTTATAGTGACAAGATAATTAACTATAGTACTGGCCAGTCAGTACAGGAATATACCATAAGTAAGTATGTAAGTAAGTAGGTAATTAAGTGTACAGAGAAAGAAGGAACTTACACACTACCATATGTAAGTAAGTACCGAGTAAGTAAATGTACAGAGAAGGAGAAACGTACACAAGTACAATACAATTTCTCTGAGGTTGGAATTTAGATGTACAGTATGTAAGTTATCCAGAAGCTTGTATGTACAGTTGCCAAAAAAGTATTGTGACAACTATTGATACAACATTAAATATATTAATGTCCATAGTTGTTTGTAGGGATTATAAGTATGTATTACAGAGGGATATGTATATTTCCTTTTGTTATACATGATTATAAGTATGTATTACAGAAGGATATGTATATTTCCTTTTGTTATACATGGTTATAAGTATGTATTACAGAAGGATATGTATATTTCCTTCTGTTATACATGCTTATAAGTATGTATTACAGAAGGATATGTATATTTCCTTCTGTTATACATGATTATAAGTATGTATTACAGAAGGATATGTATATTTCCTTCTGTTATACATGGTTATAAGTATGTATTACAGAAGGATATGTATATTTCCTTCTGTTATACATGTTTATAAGTATGTATTACAGAAGGATATGTATATTTCCTTCCGTTATACATGCTTATAAGTATGTATTACAGAAGGATATGTATATTTCCTTCTGTTATACATGCTTATAAGTATGTATTACAGAAGGATATGTATATTTCCTTCTGTTATACATGGTTATAAGTATGTATTACAGAAGGATATGTATATTTCCTTCTGTTATACATGGTTATAAGTATGTATTACAGAAGGATATGTATATTTCCTTCTGTTATACATGTTTATAAGTATGTATTACAGAAGGATATGTATATTTCCTTCCGTTATACATGCTTATAAGTATGTATTACAGAAGGATATGTATATTTCCTTCTGTTAAACATGCTTATATATAGTCCATACAAATAGTTGTGGATATTACTATGGATAAAGTTCTATCAAGATTTGTCGCAAGACCTTTTTTGGCAACTGTATGTATGTGTATGTGTGTGTGTGTGTGTGTGTGTGTGTGTAGAGGGGAAATTTGTCATGTAATTCCTTCACCATTACACTACACTTCATAGCTTTACTTTCTGGGTAACTCATTTTCACTGCCACAATAATTCTGGCACCATTATTTAATTTAATACACTTTACTTCTCTGTAGGTATTGTTTTTGTTGTTTTTTTTATGCCAGGTTACTTTGTATATATTAGAGTACAGTACATCTTGTTCTGATCTCAGAGGGAATGTAATAATGTACAGTTAACTCTCATTTTACACTTGTACTGTATATTGTGTGTGTTATGTAATGTGTGTGTGTGTGTGTAATAAAAACTGTACAGAAAACCCTCATTGTACAGTACACTTGTATATTGAGTGTGTAATATAGTGTACAATAAGTGTTTACAGTACATACAGACATTCATTACACACACAACACACACACACACACACACACACTATTTCACATACACAACATCAGTGTAAAATGAGAATTGAATTGTGTGTCTCCTTATTGTGTAATGACAGTGTTGTTGACAAGAGACTCACATAATTATATCACAAAAATAATATGGCTGCCAGCACAAATTATTTAACCATGTTTTATAATTTATTCTTGTAGAGATCTCTGACTTTCAAAAATAATGTTTGCAAAGTTATTTTTTTCTCATTTGTAATTTTTTATTAATTAAATGTGTTGTTCAGCTTTATAGATACAGTCTGGCCATTTTTCTGTAAATTAAATTATTACATCAGATTTAAACTGATGGTATATTATACAGGATGATGTATATTTGTAAAACTGTTTGGTATACAGCAAAGTTATCCCTCGGGTTGAATTAGATATGCAAGTGAATGTAAGATAATATATATGTAGTAACTATATATACCTTTATTATACTTTTTATAGTGAACTACATAAAATAACAACGATTCAGCTGAGCCTGGCAGTTAACTCAAATAATACCATCCTGTAAATGTCCATAATAATTTAGTTCTGGTATTAATATGAGTGTCAATGTTAGTGATGGTTGGTCATTGGTAACACTGTAAACAAAGTGTTGTGATGAACTTAAGGTGAGGTTATAATAAATACAGAACAAGTACAACTCATAAAATATTGTAAATAATGGTATATTCTTGGTTTGAATTATGGTACAGTATTGCTCTTGAGTCATTATGGGCAATGTATGTATAGGTTACAAAGAGGGAAAAAAGGTTGTGTCTGAGAATACCTAACATTTTTTAATAACATTATTATTTAACATTTTTATATTGGTTCCATACTGTGTATGTAAACCTTTAAAAATGTGTTTGAAAGTATAATGACTGAATGTAAAGAGGCAGGTTACTAGAAGTAGAGTGTTCTCTAGTCAAACTCATAGAAATAAACATTGTAAAAATCATCTAGGCAGTTCTTGTTTAGTGAATGTTGGCTTCCATTGTGTGAAGTGAAGGCTTATCATTATTAACACATACCTCTTGAACAAGTGCGTTTCATGTTAGCTGTAGTTTCTTGGTTGGAAAAAAATGTAACCAGGAGAATACATGTACAGTTGGACACATGAATTGGTGGTACAGCCCAGGTGATAAAAGATACTTGTCCCATTTGAGTAACCATTGTCTATTATCAGGTACTTGCTTTTTTTATTACCATCCTCAATACTGACTTCTAGAGCCCCTGATGTCTCCTATTGGGCACTAAGGAACACACACACACACCATCCTCAATACTGACTTCTGCCCCTGATGTCTCCTATTTGGCACTAAGGAACACACACACACACCATCCTCAATACTGACTTCTGCCCCTGATGTCTCCTATTTGGCACTAAGGAACACACACACACACCATCCTCAATACTGACTTCTGCCCCTGATGTCTCCTATTTGGCACTAAGGAACACACACACACACACACACACACACACACACACACACACACACACACCATCCTCAATACTGACTTCTGCCCCTGATGATGTCTCCTATTTGGCACTATATAAGGAACTTGATATTGGGAGAAATGGACCATCTTTCACTTGGGCTTTACCACCCATTCATGTGTCCAAATGTACCTGTATATGTATAACTTAATGTCAACAGGTATGTGTTAATGAGTATTAATGAGTGGGGGGGGAAGTCATGTGATAATTTGCACATTTAATGAATTAACTTCTTACTATAGACAGTGAACAACACATTCATTGCCTTGTGTTTAAGTGATATAAATTATAGTACAGTAATGTTTTCAGTCGACTTTTGACTGGTTTGTTTTCTGTTTTCTGTGTAGGAATATTTATTGCTCTATTCCCTCTTTGGTTAGCCCAGTTTGGTTTTTTTGCATTATGAAAACCTCAATAGAAGATTGTTTTAAATCTTTCACTCATGCTTGGTTTGCTGTGCAGTGTGTTGTGTTGGCCAGTTGTTTGTTTGTTTGTGTTTGTGTTTGTGGAGAACTTAATTATTTAAAGGGGAGATTCTTTTTGTTGGTGAATTGGAATGCCACTAAACAGATTCCTTAAGGAGAGTAATTAATTCGCTTTTGTTTACATTGGAGTGCCTTGATTCCTCCAAAGTATATATGCCAGGAAACAAACAGGACCAGAAGAGCAAAAATAATGATGTTTTCCGTTGTTGCTTGGAATAGTTTGGAGGATTCAGTTGCTCCAAATTTACCAACACTGAATTTCGTCCACTAGGGGAGTAACCTATTGCGGTCAATTTGGAGTGAGTGTAGACCTCCAAACTCAGCTATAAAACACATCCCCAGGCAGAGTAAGCAGGAATTAATAAATAGCCTTTACACCCAGGCAGAGTAAGCAGGAATTAATAGCCTTTACACCCAGGCAGAGTAAGCAGGAATTAATAGCCTTTACACCCAGGTAGAGTAAGCAGGAATTAATAGCCTTTACACCCAGGTAGAGTAAGCAGGAATTATTAGCCTTTACACCCAGGTAGAGTAAGCAGGAATTATTAGCCTTTACACACAGGCAGAGTAAGCAGGAATTATTAGCCTTTACACCCAGGTAGAGTAAGCAGGAATTATTAGCCTCTACACACAGGCAGAGTAAGCAGGAATTAATAAATAGCCTTTACACACAGGCAGAGTAAGCAGGAATTATTAGCCTTTACACCCAGGCAGAGTAAGCAGGAATTAATAAATAGCCTTTACACCCAGGCAGAGTAAGCAGGAATCAATAAATAGCCTTTACACCCAGGCAGAGTAAGCAGGAATCAAGAACCTTCCAATTTACCAACAAAACAGACAGTCTCCTCAGAATGGTATGATGTGCAGAATAAAACTGACCATCCACGGAAACAAAATATTTAATAACTACTCTGCACCTACCATCCATTTTAGACACCTCACCTGACAGGACAAATCAACATGTACGGTAGTTTTTTTTTTACAGACTTGAGAAGTATTGACATGAATAGAGCATTATTGGAGGTAGAAGAAGAAGTAGTAGTGAGTGAGTGAGTGAGTGAGTGAGGCTTGGGCTATTTTTCCGGCTCACATGATAATTATGATAGGTGATTTTTATATTTTTTTACCGTCTTTGTATGTTGTAAAGAATTCGTGTTATGTGTAGTTAATTTTCATTCATTTTTCGTGTCCTATTTAAATGTTGTGTAGTCATTTCATTAACTTAAATGTTTATATTACTTTCCTGTATATTTTATCATTATTATTATTATTATTATTATTTTTATTATTAATCTACTTAAAGTTGTGTTTTTTTTTCTCATCAGTGCATTAGTGAACAATTAAATGAACTATTGGTATATGTACTCTATTGTTGTTTTCATTGAATGTTGTTTCATGTTCGGTGGAATAATATTTATGGACTGAAGGAAACACTTTCTTCACGGAAATTTTATTCATTACTCGTGTATAAAATTTTGTCGTGAGGTTTATATTAAAATTTGTTGGTCATATTGTGAATTATAAACATTTGATCGACGCAGTAATACACATTTAGGTGTGCTTGGAATACATAAGAGACAGTACAGTAAATAAATACACAAGAAGATGATCTCCAATTGTATTTATTAATGCTTGTGACTGTACCACTGGAAAGGTCTGGGTTAGAACAAGGGGAATTTACCTGTATCTGTAACTGTGGTCTGGTAGGTGGAACTTATACCATTACTCACATATACTCCAGCCACTCCAACCTTCCCTCATCCCTCTCCTCCCATCCCATCCCTCGCCTTCCCTCTCCTCTCCTCTCCTCTTCCCTCTCCTCCCATCCCTTCCCTTCCCTCTCCTCTCCCCTTCCATCTCCTCTCCTCTTCCCTATCCTCTTCCCTCTCCTCTCCCTTCCTCTCCCCATCCCATCCCATTCCATCCATCCCTGTGTCCAGACAAAAAGGAAAAATGTATATGAAGTACACAAGTACACACAAACAGCCATGTACTAAACACAACAACTGAACTGTAATGTACTACCCCTCACACACACCCCTCACTTAATATTTCACAGATTATATATATACCAATTGTTCACTAATAATCCTGAATACTGTAACTTGTTTAAATTCTGTTATATATAGTAATGTACTGTATTTCCTTGGTAGGTTTATCAATATTACAAGTTCTATATTTATTGAGTTCTTGTTATGTTGTGTTTATTATTATTATTATTATTATTATATTATATTCTGGTTAGATGATACAGAAGGCCCTTGATAAAGCTAATGTAATGTATTCAACACTTTTCATTTAACACAGAACCATTGAATGACATTGTGGGTGTGTGGATGTGTTTGTGTGGGTGGAGGAATGTGTTTGTGTGGGTGTGTGGATGTGTTTGTGTGGGTGGATGGATGTGTTTGTGTGTATGTGTTTGTGTGGGTGTGTGTATGTGTTTGTGTGGGTGGATGGATGTATTTGTGTGTGTTTTGTGTGGATGTATTTGTGTGTGTTTTGTGTGGATGTGTCTGTGTGTGTGGGTGGATATGTACGTGTGTGTGTGTTTGTGTGGATGGATATGTATGCGTATGTGTGTGCATGTAGGTAGGTGGATATGTGTGTGTGTGGGCAGATATGTATGTATGTGTGTGTGTGTGAGCGAATATGTACGTATGTGTGTGTGTGTGTGTGGGAGCGAATATGTACGTATGTGTGTGTGTGTGTGGGAGCGAATATGTATGTATATGTGTGTGTGTGTGAGCGAATATGTACGTGTGTGTGTGGGAGCGAATATGTATGTACGTGTGTGTGTTTACGCATCACGAACGACAGTGAATATATTTAGGGAGCTTTTAAGGGAAGATTGATTTGATGGTAAATTGATATGCTACTGATTCCTGCCAACCACAACCACAACCATAACCACAACCACAACCATAACCAACCAAGAATCAAACCACAGACTCCAATGGCAAGTTTTATCAGGACATGGGAAACAGTAGACATCTTTTCCATTCACCAACAACCATAGAATCTTTCCTAAAATGATTAATGTAGAGTGAGCGTAGAACAAATATAATTACAATACAACAAAAACGTGAATTGAATTAGAGTAATACAATTCAATATATACATGTACAGTATGTTTGTGTGTTTTATCAAGGGCCTATGGTACCGAGAGAGAGAGAGAGAGAGAGAGAGAGAGAGAGAGAGAGAGAGAGAGAGAGAGAGTCATAAAGAAAGTACCACCATTACACACACAGCTTAAATATTTTGTAGGCCCTTCGATATTTAATGATTAAATTTAGTCGCCTATAATAGTTTTAACACAAGGTCAGTAAATAGCTTGGTGGTGTGTTATGGTAATGAATAAACACAAACCTGGGAAAACACACACACACACACACACACACACACACACACACACACACACACACATATAGACTGAATTAAAATGTTAACACACACACACACATACCCTCTCATACACACACACATATACGCACACCCAAACACATCCACACACATCCACACACACACAAAACCACTTCACCTTAATTAAATGCCCCGTCCACACGAGAGGCAAAAAGAGGTAGACACTGTTACCAATTCTGTGGGTGTGTGTGTGTGTGGTGGGCGGGTACAAGCGGCCAATGTATGCTGGGGACTGTTTGATCTGGTAACAGTGGAAAAAAAGTGAGAAAAGTGGGGGGACTAGGGGGTACATTGGAGTGCCTTGATTCCTCCATTGTATGCCAGAAAACAGAACCACATGAACAAAAATAATGGTGGCTTGTTGCTTGGAATAGTTTGGAGGAATCATTATCTCCCAAACTGCCAAAACTATACCCTCACCTTAAACGTAAAATGAAACACCAAGTAAAAGTTAAAACACCAGAGAATTTATTTACAGTATTACGATGCATCTGTCGTTGTCAACCATACATACATACATACACACACAGTACTGTACAAGAGAGAGTTCTTCATAAAGGTTAGCAGAATTTTTTAAATGACACAACCGCTGCAACAAACTGCAGTTGATATTGTTTTGCACTTTTTTTTTTAGATAATTTTAGATTCTGTATTATGGTATTTTTTTTTTTTTTTTTTTTTTTTTTTTTTTTTTTTTTGTGTGTGTGTGTGTGTGTGTGTGTGTGAATGAATACCTGACTGACCTGGTGTTTGGATTTTATACTGTAGACCTCAACTTTACCAACACAACAATTATTAGTATACTGTACTTCTTTAAGCGGAAATTCTCTCTATGGCAAATTGGAAGGTGAATGATTTCTCCTAACTATGTCACAAAACAGACTCCTTATTAGTTAGTAACAATAAGGCCGATTTACAAATATAAATAAAAATAGAATGTCTCCTTAAACCCACTGGTCAAAAGATAAGTCATTTGTTTATTTTTATTTGTTTTTTTTTACTCTTAACGGGGTGTGGGAGTAGGGGACAGGCTTGGGGGGGACTGAGGGGGGTGAGGAAATAGGGGGACAGGCTTGGGGTGGGTAGAGAGCCTGTCCCCCTATTCCCACACCCCCTTACCCTCCCAACCCCCAACCCCCCAAGCCTGTCCCCTACTCCTGCACCCCCCCCCAAGCCTGTCCCCTACTCCTGCACCCCCCCCCAAGCCTGTCCCCTACTCCTGCACCCCCCAAGCCTGTCCCCTACTCCTGCACCCCCCCAAGCCTATCCCCCTACTCCTGCACCCCCCCAAGCCTGTCCCCCTACTCCTGCACCCCCCCAAGCCTATCCCCCTACTCCTGCACCCCCCCAAGCCTGTCCCCTACTCCTGCACCCCGCCCCAAGCCTGTCCCCTACTCCCTCACCCCTTTAAATACTCATACTTTAGGTTTATAA
>JAWZYT010003107.1:195000-210000 GCA_034508575.1 Petrolisthes manimaculis | reverse complement strand
GAAAGTTAATATATAAAAATAACACTTATAATAATAATGATAATAAAATAACGTAGTAGAAAGTTTATTATTTTATTTATTATTGACTGGTAGCGAGGATTCTATTAGAGATTATGAAAGTTGGATAGAACACTACTACATGTTATTTAGGTGTGTGTCGGTGGCGCCTCTAGCGGACAACGGGAAGCAACACAAACTCACATTTCATTCCCATACTATGATTAATTTTAAGGGGGTGTGGGAATAAGGGGACAGGCTTGGGAAAGTTTAGGGTGTGTGGGGGGTGCAGGAGTAGTGGAACAGACTTGGGTTAGGGGGGTGCGGGAATATAGTTGATAGGGGACATCTACCCACCCCACAAGCCTATTATAAATGTCCCTCTATTCCCGCACCCCCTTAATTAAGCCATTTTCTTTAATTAAGGCATGTATTAGAGATGATGGAAAAGTTTAATGTAATAATAATACTAATAATAAATAATAATAATAATAAATAGGTAAATAAACTCCCACTTCTCGTATTAGTACTTCCCGTCAGCCGCTAGATGAACCCAAACTCCCCATAATAAAAATAATAGTATAGAGTTTCCAATCCTACTTATATTATAAATACTACTAAATAGGGGGCCGGGGGGGATATTTTCACCCTGTATGTGTGTGTGACTGTGTGTATGTATTAGCAAACAAGTGTGTATAGTGTATTATTAGTTCTCCAGGGATAGTTATTCAGTGAGTATATTTATGTATAATAATAATAATAATGTAAAGATACGTGTTATTATTATTATTATTATTGTTATTATTATTATTATTATTATTGTTTAGTTAAGGTGTTGTTATTGTTGTTGTTGTATGTAAGTTAAGGTGTTGTTATTGTTGTTGTTGTATGTTATTAGGTGTTGTTATTGTTGTAGGAAAGATATTATTATTGTTGTATGTAAGTTAAGGTGTTGTTATTGTGTAATTCTTCCAATAAATACCAGGATAATTCTTTTAATAATTACGATAATAACATTGACACAAACTACAAACCACAACCACTTAATTTTACATACAACAACAACAACAATAATAATAATAATAATAATAATAATAATAATAATAATAATAATAATACCGTTGCATTTTAATGTTTTGGGATATACGTTAGGTCCCGGTGGTCTGCCCAGGTTAGGTCCAGGTAGTTTGTCCAGGTTAGGTCCCGGTAGTCTGTACAGGTTAGGTCCCGGTGGTCTGTACAGGTTAGGTCCCGGTAGTTTGTACAGGTTAGGTCCCGGTAGTCTGTACAGGTTAGGTCCCGGTAGTTTGTACAGGTTAGGTCCCGGTAGTCTGTACAGGTTAGGTCCCAGTAGTTTGTACAGGTTAGGTCCCGGTAGTTTGTACAGGTTAGGTCCCGGTAGTCTGTACAGGTTAGGTCCCAGTAGTTTGTACAGGTTAGGTCCCGGTAGTTTGTACAGGTTAGGTCCCGGTAGTCTGTACAGGTTAGGTCCCAGTAGTTTGTACAGGTTAGGTCCCGGTAGTTTGTACAGGTTAGGTCCCGGTAGTCTGTACAGGTTAGGTCCCAGTAGTTTGTACAGGTTAGGTCCCGGTAGTTTGTACAGGTTAGGTCCCGGTAGTCTGTACAGGTTAGGTCCCAGTAGTTTGTACAGGTTAGGTCCCGGTAGTTTGTACAGGTTAGGTCCCGGTAGTTTGTACAGGTTAGGTCCCGGTAGTTTGTACAGGTTAGGTCCCGGTAGTTTGTACAGGTTAGGTCCCGGTAGTCTGTACAGGTTAGGTCCCAGTAGTTTGTACAGGTTAGGTCCCGGTAGTTTGTACAGGTTAGGTCCCGGTAGTTTGTACAGGTTAGGTCCCGGTAGTTTGTCCAGGTTAGGTCCCAGTAGTCTGTACAGGTTAGGTCCCGGTAGTTTGTCCAGGTTAGGTCCAGGTAGTTTGTATAGGTTAGGTCCTGGTAGTTTGTCCAGGTTAGGTCCCGGTAGTTTGTATAGGTTAGGTCCAGGTAGTTTGTCCAGGTTAGGTCCAGGTAGTCTGCTGTGGTCTAGGTCAGGTCAGGTTAGGTTAGGTCAGATTAGTTTCCACATTATGTTTGTAAACGGGGCATATCTCGAAAACGAGGCATTTCCCAGACAAACCCCATAGATGAAAAGTGTGTTAGAATGTTCCAAGATAGTGAATAATGATACTAATATATACAGTATAATGAACACAGGTTTTATGTAAATTTACCAATGTTTTATAGTTTTTTTTTAATGCATTTATTGTTAATGTTTTGGGAGATAACACTCAAAATAACAGGCATTAATTACAGTATCAGTCAAGAAAATACACACACACACACACACACACACACATACACACACACACACACACACACACACACACACACACACACACATACACACACTCACACACTCTAAAATTAAAACCCCTTCTCTTTTTAATTTCAGACACCTTTAAACAAGAAAATTAGATGAGACGCGTTGTGGATCCAAACGCACGCATAACCCGACAGTGTGTGTGTGTGTGTGTGTGTGTCGGAGGGAGGAAGGTAGATATTATTACATCTTATAATTATCATGCTTGGTAGAGAAGAAGGTCTACAACTGTCTATGATCTATATATAATAATTAAGGTAAGATAAATACGTTGATGTTGATGTTGATGATAATAATAATGATATAATTCTGATGTTTTGATTGCTATTTTTTTTTTTTTTTTTTTTTTTTTTGTTACTGGTATATTTAAATTAATGTTGGAAGTGTGTGTTGAAATTAGTTTGATTTGTTGTTGGTTTAGCTTGATTGTCAATATTAGATGTTTTGATCATAGTGAATCTTAATTAAGGCTACATGTATTGATAATAATAATAATAATAATAAACAAATAATAATAATGATAATAATACCAGTATTAATAATAATAATAATACCGGTAATCATAATAAATAATAACAATAATAATACCGATATTAATAATAATAATAATAATAATAATACTGGTTAATAATACGGTAATGATAATAAACAATAACAATAATAATACCGGTATTAATAATAATAATAATAATAATAATACTGGTTAATAATACGGTACCATAATGATAATAAACAATAATAATACCGGTAATAATAATAAACAATAATAATAAAAACACGTTGTCATTTTAACAGTGTGAACTAGTTGAGAGAAGGAGAGTGCCTCACCACCACCACCAACACCATCACCATCACCAACATGGGTAATATAAACAAAACCATGCAAGAGACCACCCGCAAGAACCAGGAGTTTATGTTGGAGACACAGAGAGTACAGGTGTGTGTGTGTGTGTGTGTGTGTGTGTGTGTTCTTCTATCTATCTATCTATCTACATGTATCTATCTATAGCTCTGACGCCTCGTTCCCTCCAAGGGTGTGGCCCCGGCAGAAGTGTCTCCAGTTGTCCCTGTTCCAACACTCCCTCCTCACTCGGTCCAGCCCTCCCCTCCCCTCCCCCTCATGTTACTCTCCTTTACATACTCTTCCACTCTGTTCCAACACTCCCTCCTTACTCCCTACTCTGTCCCTCATGTTACTCTCCTTTACATACTCTTCCACTCTGTTCCAACACTCCCTCCTTACTCCCTACTCTGTCCCTCATGTTACTCTCCTTTACATACTCTTCCACTCTGTTCCAACACTCCCTCCTTACTGCCTACTCTGTCCCTCATGTTACTCTCCTTTACATACTCTTCCACTCTGTTCCAACACTCCCTCCTTACTCCCTACTCTGTCCCTCATGTTACTCTCCTTTACATACTCTTCCACTCTGTTCCAACACTCCCTCCTTACTGCCTACTCTGTCCCTCATGTTACTCTCCTTTACATACTCTTCCACTCTGTTCCAACACTCCCTCCTTACTCCCTACTCTGTCCCTCATGTTACTCTCCTTTACATACTCTTCCACTCTGTTCCAACACTCCCTCCTTACTGCCTACTCTGTCCCTCATGTTACTCTCCTTTACATACTCTTCCACTCTGTTCCAACACTCCCTCCTTACTGCCTACTCTGTCCCTCATGTTACTCTCCTTTACATACTCTTCCACTCTGTTCCAACACTCCCTCCTTACTCCCTACTCTGTCCCTCATGTTACTCTCCTTTACATACTCTTCCACTCTGTTCCAACACTCCCTCCTTACTGCCTACTCTGTCCCTCATGTTACTCTCCTTTACATACTCTTCCACTCTGTTCCAACACTCCCTACTCTGTCCCTCATGTTACTCTCCTTTACATACTCTTCCACTCTGTTCCAACACTCCCTCCTTACTCCCTACTCTGTCCCTCATGTTACTCTCCTTTACATACTCTTCCACTCTGTTCCAACACTCCCTCCTTACTCCCTACTCTGTCCCTCATGTTACTCTCCTTTACATACTCTTCCACTCTGTTCTGCCATCTAACCAGTGGTCTGCCTCTCACACCACAGCCCACAACTTCACTTCCATACACCTTCTTTACAAACTCATCACCTTACATTCTCTCTACATGTCCAAACCATCTATGTGTATCTTTACAGAGCTCGTAATGTCCCGTATTTTAAAATACATTATCATTTTTTCTCTTTAAAGTAATGTATGTATGTTTTTTGATACACACCACTTGTTCTGGTAATTTGTTCCATTCGTATATTACTCTATTTGGAAAACTATATTTTTGTACATCTTTATCTCTTCTTTTAATTAATTAGTGTGTGTGTGTGTGTGTATGTATGTACATGTATGTGTATGTGTGTGTGTGTGTGTGTGTATGCACTTATTATACACCCTGGATATAAACTGAATAAACACTTATATCCACACCACACACACACACATACCCTTAAGGGGAGAGTATACTTTTGATAGATTGGAGTACCTTTATTCCTCCAAAGTATGCCAGGAAACAGACCCAGATGAAGAAATATAATGGTATCTTGTTGCCTGGAATAGTTTGGAGGAATCATAATCTCCAAAAATGTCAAAACTATACCCTCCCCTTAATTAAAATAGTGTACTATTAATTTGTTTACAGTTGGAGCGACAAATCCACATGCAGAATGAGATGAGAGAGAAGATGATGTCGATGCAAGTGGCTCGGTCCAGAGAACTACTGTATTGGTTTGGTTCATTCTATATTGTAGCAGCCCTGGGGATGATTACAGGGTGAGTGGCCACAAGTTACAAAGAGTTATTAAGTAACTTTATTGTTATTTTGAGTGGTTACAGTTACAAAGAGTTATTAAGTAACTTTATTGTTATTTTGAGTGGTTACAGTTACAAAGAGTTATTAAGTAACTTTATTGTTATTTTGAGTGGTTACAGTTACAAAGAGTTATTAAGTAATTTTATTGTTATTTTGAGTGGCTACAGTTACAAAGAGTTATTAAGTAACTTTATTGTTATTTTGAGTGGCTACAGTTACAAAGAGTTATTAAGTAACTTTATTGTTATTTTGAGTGGTTACAGTTACAAAGAGTTATTAAGTAACTTTATTGTTATTTTGAGTGGTTACAGTTACAAAGAGTTATTAAGTAACTTTATTGTTATTTTGAGTGGTTACAGTTACAAAGAGTTATTAAGTAATTTTATTGTTATTTTGAGTGGTTACAGTTACAAAGAGTTATTAAGTAACTTTATTGTTATTTTGAGTGGTTACAGTTACAAAGAGTTATTAAGTAACTTTATTGTTATTTTGAGTGGTTACAGTTACAAAGAGTTATTAAGTAACTTTATTGTTATTTTGAGTGGTTACAGTTACAAAGAGTTATTAAGTAATTTTATTGTTATTTTGAGTGGCTACAGTTACAAAGAGTTATTAAGTAACTTTATTGTTATTTTGAGTGGCTACAGTTACAAAGAGTTATTAAGTAACTTTATTGTTATTTTGAGTGGTTACAGTTACAAAGAGTTATTAAGTAACTTTATTGTTATTTTGAGTGGTTACAGTTACAAAGAGTTATTAAGTAACTTTATTGTTATTTTGAGTGGTTACAGTTACAAAGAGTTATTAAGTAACTTTATTGTTATTTTGAGTGGTTACAGTTACAAAGAGTTATTAAGTAACTTTATTGTTATTTTGAGTGGTTACAGTTACAAAGAGTTATTAAGTAACTTTATTGTTATTTTGAGTGGTTACAGTTACAAAGAGTTATTAAGTAACTTTATTGTTATTTTGAGTGGTTACAGTTACAAAGAGTTATTAAGTAACTTTATTGTTATTTTGAGTGGTTACAGTTACAAAGAGTTATTAAGTAACTTTATTGTTATTTTGAGTGGTTACAGTTACAAAGAGTTATTAAGTAACTTTATTGTTATTTTGAGTGGCCACAGTTACAAAGAGTTATTAAGTAACTTTATTATTATTTTGAGTGGTTAAAGTTACAAAGATTTATTTAGTTACAAAGATTTATTTAAACGAAAATGATGATGATGATATAAGTGTTATAGTTGTTATTATTGTTGTTCTATACAGGTTGTGATATAAGTATTATAGTTGTTATTGTTGTTGTTCTATACAGGTTGTGATATAAGTATTATAGTTGTTATTATTGTTGTTGTATACAGGTTGTGATATAAGTGTTATTGTTGTTCTATACAGGTTGTGATATAAGTATTATAGTTGTTATTGTTGTTGTTGTTGTATACAGGTTGTGATATAAGTGTTATTGTTGTTCTATACAGGTTGTGATATAAGTGTTATAGTTGTTATTGTTGTTGTTGTATACAGGTTGTGATATAAGTGTTATAGTTGTTATTATTGTTGTTGTATACAGGTTGTGATATAAGTGTTATAGTTGTTGTTATTGTTGTTGTATACAGGTTGTGATATAAGTGTTATAGTTGTTGTTATTGTTGTTGTTGTTGTATACAGGTTGTGATATAAGTGTTATAGTTGTTATTATTGTTGTTCTATACAGGTTGTGATATAAGTATTATAGTTGTTATTGTTGTTGTTCTATACAGGTTGTGATATAAGTATTATAGTTGTTATTGTTGTTGTTCTATACAGGTTGTGATATAAGTGTTATAGTTATTATTGTTGTTCTATACAGGTTATGATATAAGTATTATAGTTGTTATTGTTGTTGTTCTATACAGGTTGTGATATAAGTATTATAGTTGTTATTGTTGTTGTTGTTGTATACAGGTTGTGATATAAGTGTTATTGTTGTTCTATACAGGTTGTGATATAAGTGTTATAGTTGTTATTGTTGTTGTTGTATACAGGTTGTGATATAAGTGTTATTGTTGTTCTATACAGGTTGTGATATAAGTGTTATAGTTGTTGTTATTGTTGTTGTTGTTGTATACAGGTTCCGACGTAGTAAGAAGCCTGGTACTCTGGTCCCACTGTTACCACTCTCCTTCATCTTGGCATACCAGGCAGACATGGCGTATGGATCCAAGCTAAACAGAATTAAACGTATGTACCAATATATACCTTGTACCAATATACCTTGGGGGGGAGGCGTCAGAGCTATAGATAGATAGATAGAATTAATATAAAATAAATATAAAAATATATATGATAATAAATAAATATAATAATAAATAAATATAAAAATAAATATGATAATAAATAAATATAAAATAGATATGAAAATAAATATAAAAAATAGATATGATAACTAAATAAGTTAGTAAATGTTTGTTTTTGTCCTTACAGTTGAGGCTGAGAACATCCTTGTGTTTGAGCGTGACTTGGTGTCTCTTCCCATGGGTGTACCGACCCCCGCCACCATCGATGAGGCACGGGAACGTCAGGAGGAAACCAAGCGACTTAATAAGGTTCACGAAGTGTTTATTTAAAGTTGGGGCTTCAGGTGTGTGTGTTGATATCTCTCTCTCTCTCTCTCCTCTCTCTCTCCTCTCTCTCTCTCTCTCTCTTATACTCTTTCTCTCTCTCTCTCTCTTATACTCTTCCTCTAAACGACTTAATGTTCTCTTCCTCCAAGTTCACAAAGTGTTTACTGTATTTAAAGTTGGGGTTCAGGTTGTGTGTTGATATCTCTCTCTCTCTCTCTCTCTCTCTCTCTCTCTCTCTCTCTCTCTAAGTGACTTTATGTTCTTTTCCTCTAAGCAACTTAATAAGATTCACAAAGTATTTATTTATTTATATATTTAAGTTAGGTTCAGGTTCTGTTTTTGTTTTCTCTTATCTCTTCCTAATTAGGTTCACAAAGTATTTATTTAAGTTGTGTTTATATTTTTTGGACATGTAGAGAGAATGCAAGGCGATGAGTTTGTAAAGAAGGTGTATGGAAGTGAAGTTGTGGGGTGTGGTGTGAGAGGCAGACCACTGGTTAGATGGCAGAACAGAGTGGAAGAGTATGTAAAGGAGAGTAACATGAGGGACAGAGTAGGGAGTAAGGAGGGAGTGTTGGAACAGAGTGGAAGAGTATGTAAAGGAGAGTAACATGAGGGACAGAGTAGGGAGTAAGGAGGGAGTGTTGGAACAGAGTGGAAGAGTATGTAAAGGAGAGTAACATGAGGGACAGAGTAGGGAGTGTTGGAACAGAGTGGAAGAGTATGTAAAGGAGAGTAACATGAGGGGGAGGGGAGGGGAGGGCTGGACCGAGTGAGGAGGGAGTGTTGGATCAGAGTGGAAGAGTATGTAAAGGAGAGTAACATGAGGGGGAGGGGAGGGGAGGGCTGGACCGAGTGAGGAGGGAGTGTTGGAACAGGGAAAGATGGAGACACTTCTGTCGTGGCCACACCCTTGGAGGGAGCGAGGCGTCAGAGCTATAGATAGATAGATAGTGTTTATATTTAAGTTACGGTAGGTTTTCTCTTATTCTCTTGGTGTGTGTTCAGGTTTACAAAGTATTTATTTAAGTTGTGTTTATATTTAAGTTAGGTTTTACAAAGTATTTATTTAAGTTAGGTTTTACAAAGTATTTATTTAAGTAGTGTTTATATTTAAGTTAGGTTTTGTGTTATTGTGTGTTAAGGTTCTCTTTTCATTGGATATATGGTGTTGTATAGGCTTTATGAAGGATGTTGATTCCTCCAGTCTTGTGCTTTGTAAAGATTTTTGAAAACATTATATATAACCTTCCTACTTACTCTACATAACAAACATTATAATCATCTCTCATTTATATATATATATTGTGAAGGTTGTATGTAGGTGAGACACAAGGTGGGTTATATTATTAATCTTATTCATTACTACTATAAGGAGTTTTGTTTATTCAGTTCTCATTGTAGAATTATAGGAAATGAAAAGATGAAGAGAACTTTTCCTACAAGTGATAGATTAATAATATCACCCATATATAGTTTGTCTACTCAACTTTCATACACAGCCAAAATAAAATGTCATATTGGGAGAATTTTTATAAATATTAAAGTTTAAGTGGTTAGTACAGTACACTGTTGGAAATTCCTCCAAACTATTTCAGGCAACAGTATACCATTATATTTCTTCATCTGAGTCTGTTTCCTGGCATACTTTGGAGGAATCAAGGCACTCCAATGTACCAAAAGTATACTCTCCCCTTAATTAAGAGGTGAATATCTAGACCTTTGAATTTAAATAAACACCACCAGAGTGCGTGTTTTAATTTGTGTACAGTACAGTCAATGTATGATGAGACAATTAACAACACAAGTATGACCCCAATCTATTTACAAAGAAGGTACAGACAGTAGCCTAGAGAAATAAAATATCCTCATCTCTTTACATAAAAAACTTTGAATCTGTGAAAGGCTTTGCAAATCATCTTTTTGATACCGTACATCCGTTGTTAGAATTTTTAAGCTTCCCATATACATTATAGACGACAGACAATATTATATGAAACATTTTTCCACCTAATACAATTGCTTGTCTATTTACTGTGGAATAATATTTAACCTTATCAGAAATCAAACTTAATGTCTTAAAATCAGGAATACAATCAAAGATACATGTGTGTTTTATTTCTGACAAGGTGTATAAAATTATATATATAACTTTTAATTAAACCAAGTCACAGCTTACCTACTAAATAAGTGCTGTAATATTTAACTGTTTTTTATATAGACTGTTTTTTCTCCAAGACGGTTTATAATAATGTAGGGTTTATAATAATTATCTGTGGGTATTTTTATATCCTTATAATTATTGTATGTTACTCTGATACAGAAAAAATTAAGGAACTCTGTGATTGTGTATAAAATATGGGTGGCTTCTGATTCCTCCTGACTATGCCATGAAACACACACACTCCTTCCCTATAGGTGTGTGTGTGTGTGTGTGTGTTTGGTGGCAATATTATTAGGACTCCTTTATCTCCAATTTTCTGACTACAGTAGGAATCATAATCTAGACTGAGAATACTGAGACTGATATTATTATTATTATTATTATTATTGTTATTATTGTTATTATTATTATTATTATTATTATTATTGTTGTTATTATTGTTATTATTATTATTATTGTTATTATTATTATTATTTTTGTTATTATTATTATTATCGTTATTATTATTATTGTTATTATTATTATTATTATTATTATTATTATTATTATTATTATATGAGGAAATGGGTTTTTGTCGTCGCTTGGTTCATATTATTTTGTAATATGAATTTAGGGTTCTCGAGTTTGATTGATGGAATTGAAACGAAAGGAGAGTTTGGTAGATGTTATTGAAACGAAAGGAGAGTTTGGTTGATGTAATTAAAACGAAAGGAGAGTTTGGTTGATGTAATTAAAACTATCCAAGCTGTCTCAAAGAAAGAAATGAAAGGAGAGTTTGGCAGATATGAACTAAACTTTATCTAAGCTGTCTCAAAGAATGAAATGAAAGGAGAGTTTGGCAGTCTAAGTAAGGTGTTTGGGCAAATACAAAAAGGAGAGTGTGGTAGATAGACGTGACAGTTAACTCTCCTTGTCAATACTCAAGTACAGTAGAAATTAATGTGAAATAGTGTGTGTGTGTGTGTGTGTGTGTGTATGTATGTACTGTAAACACTTATTGTACACTATATTACACACACATAAGAATATCAGTGTACTGAACAATGAGGGTTTTCTGTACACAGTTTCATTACACACACACACACACACACATTACACACACAATATACAAGTGTAAAATGATGAGAGTTAACTATACACATATGAGAATTTGATAGCTGTAAAGGTTAACTAACTAACTAACTAACTAACTAACTAACTAACTAACTAAACTAACTGTCCTTGTTGTTGATGATAGAAACTAGACATTTTATACACTATAATATATACAGTATATATATATAATATGACTTTAGTATTTAGTGGTGTCTTGTTGACGTTTTGAGAAAATATATTTATGCGAAACAATACAAATAGAAAGTTGAAATAGGAGACTACTGTAACAAACCTAATAATAATAATAATAATGATAATAATTCCTGATATTTTAAAGTGGTAATTCGCTTTTGTTTACATTGGAGTGCCTTGATTCCTCCAAAGTATGCCAGGAAACAGAAACAGAACCAGAAGAGCAAAAATAATGATGTTCTGTTGTTGTTGCTTGGAATAGTTTGGAGGATTCAGTTGCTCCAGATTTACCAACACCAAATTTCCTCCTTTGAAGTTCCTGTGATGATTGTGATTGTGTGTGTGAACATTTTTGGAGGCTTCTGATTCCTCCTGACTATGCCACGAAACAACCTCCTTCCCTGTCTGTAGGTACGGTCGTGGTCAAATGTAATCATCCATATAGGGGTAATTCACGTATGAGTTTATTTGACATCTTCCCTCTGTTCCTTATTAGATGAAAAACTTTCCAATAAATAGGTTAACTACCATATTTTAATTTAATACAAACAGCTACACACTACTTAAAACAATAACACACACACACACACACACACACACACACACACGTTAACTACCATCTTTTAATTTAATACAAGCACCTACACACTACTTAAAAACAATAACATCATAATTATGTGAATGTGAAAACATTAGACAGCAAATTGTTTGAGATACCCATATGTGGATGATTATTATTGACCACGACTGTGTGTGTGTTTCGTGGCAATATTTGAAGGACTCGTTTACCTCCAAAGGGGGTGTGGGAATTAAGGGACAGGCTTGGGTGGGGGGGTTAAGGGTGTGTGGGAATAGGGGACAGACTTGGGGGGGTTTGGGGGGTGCAGGAGTAGGGGACAGACTTGGGGATGAGGGGGTTTAAGGGGTGCAAGAGTAGGGGACAGGCTTGGAGGGTGTGGAACTAGGGGAACAGGCTTGGGGCTTGGGGGGGGTTAGGTTAGGCGGGTGCGGGAATAGGGGGACAGGCTTTCTACCCACCCCAAGCCTGTCCCATTATTCCCACAACCCCCAAACACCCCCCCAAGCCTGTCCCCTATTTCCGCACCCCCCAAACTTGTCCCCTACCCCCGCCCCCACTTAATTAACTAACTATTTACTAACTATTTATGTAACTCTGTAATGATGTTGTTGTTATTGTTGTTGTGGATTTGAAAGGTCAGACTTTGTGTATTATTATTATTATTATTATTATTTAAAGTGACATAATAATAATAATAATAATAATAATAATAATAATAATAATAATAATAATAATAATAATAATATAGCCATGGGTTGATTAATTAAAGTTAAAATGGAATAATGAAATACAAATACTTCTGAATAGTGAACCTGATTTTTTACATCCTTTAGAAATCCAATGTAGGGAATAATAACAATATTGTACTTACTAAGGCTGGTATTATGAAGAGGTTGTATGTGTGTGTGTGTGTGTTCTGTGTGTGTGTGTGTGTTCTGTGTGTGTGTGTGTGTGTGTGTGTGTGTGTGTGTGTGTGTGTGTGTGTTCTGTGTGTGTGTGTGTGTGTGTGTGTGTTCTGTGTGTGTGTGTGTGCTCTTGTTAAATTTATTGTAGGGCTTCTGATTCCTCCAAAACATGCCAGGCAACAGATAACCCATTGAAGGAACACTATGGCTGCTTTGACACGAGCGTTCGGGTACGTGACGTTTTAACATTCCTGCTCAAACCTTACACACAGATGGAGGTGTGATGCTTGTGGTACTGTTAATGGGATGAGTCCAAACAATGGCTGTGTATGCAAACACTGCTTTGTTGTGTGTGTCCTTCATCTGGAGGAGAAAGTGGATTGACTGAAATTGGGCGGGAAAGCAGTGTGGCGGTGGAGGCCTGGCAATATTGAAACACGAATGGCGAACACGCGTACAAAAATCACACACGCGTACAAAAATCACACACGCGTACAAAAACGTCCGTGTGAAAGCAGCCTTGGGGGGGTTAGGGGGTGTGGGAATAGGGGGACATGCTTGTGGGGGGGGTTGGGGGTGCAGGAGTAGGGGGGTAGGTAGGTTGGTATGGGAATAGGGGACAGACTTTCTACCCACCCCATAATTGTCCTCCTATTCCTGCACCCCCCTAAAACCCCCCAAGCCTGTCCCCTATTAATGTTTTCATATATGTAGCTGTAAATTTCCTAATGTTAGTGTTTTCATATTTTTAAAAGTAAATTTAAGCCATTTTTCCTTGTTTTCATATTTTTAGAAGTAAATTTAAGCCATTTTTCCTTGTTTTCATATTTTTAGATGTAAATTTAAGCCATTTTCCTTATTTTCATATTTTTAGATGTAAATTTAAGCCATTTTCCTTGTTGTTTTTTCTTTCAGTAAAGTTTCCTAATTTCTCTCTGCACCTCAACACATTACACCTGCCTCCAACTCAAGTAAATGTTGGTATTTATAAAGTTAGTGTTGCATGTACAGTTGGACACAAGAATTCTTACACAGGGTATATAGTATGTAAAGAGAGGTCATTCATTTACCAAAACAACAAACATAATAATAATAATAATAATGTTGTATTACAGTCTGACATTACAAAACAACAAACATACCTAATAATAATAATAATAATAATAATGTTGTATTACAGTTACATAGTCTTACATTACAAAACAACAAACCTAATAATAATAATAATAATAATAATAATAATAATGTTGTATTACAGTCACATAGTCTTACATTACAAAACAACAAACCTAATAATAATAATAATAATAATAATAATAATAATAATAATAATAATAATAATAATAATAATAATAATAATAATAATAATAATAATAATAATAATAATAATAATAATAATAATAATAATAATAATGTTGTATTACAGTTACATAATCTTACATTTTCTATATGTTGTAAACCCTCAAAAACAATAACAACAATAACAGCGTGTGTATCAATTATTGTGACCAACTGTACCATCATATTCACAGCTTCATTAATATTGTGTTTGAGTCGAGTAGTAACAACACACACACACACACACACACACACACACACACACACACACACACACACACACACACACACACACACACACACACACAGTAACAACACACACACATTAACAACACACACACACACACACACAGTCACAACACACACACAGTAACAACACGCACACACACACACACACACACACAGTCACAACACACACACAGTCACAACACACACACAGTCGCGGTCAATAATGATCATCCACATATGGGTATCTCAAACAATTTACTGTCTAATGTTTTTAAAGTTCACATAATTATGATGTTATTGTTTTAAGTAGTGTGTAGCTGCTTGTATTAAATTAAAACATGGTAGTTAACGTGTGTGTGTGTGTGTGTGTATTATTGTTTTAAGTAGTGTGTAGCTGCTTGTATTAAATTAAAACATGGTAGTTAACGTGTGTGTGTGTGTGTGTGTATTATTGTTTTAAGTAGTGTGTAGCTGCTTGTATTAAATCAAAAGATGGTAGTTAACGTGTGTGTGTGTTATTGTTTTAAGTAGTGTGTGTGTGTGTGTGTGTGTGTATTATTGTTTTAAATAGTGTGTAGCTGCTTGTATTAAATTAAAAGATGGCAGTTAACTTATTTTTTAGAAAGTTTATCATCTAAGGAACAGAGAGAAGCTGTCAAACTCTTACGTAAGTTACCC
>JAWZYT010003107.1:165000-190000 GCA_034508575.1 Petrolisthes manimaculis | reverse complement strand
GTATTTTTTGTATTTTTATTTTTTTGTATTCCTTTGTATTCAGTGGTGTGAATATAGTTTTTTTTTTACTCATTTTGCAAGTACAGTACAGTTGCTTATAATAAAAGAGTGAGGACAGAGAAGAGGCTGAATGAAACCATTGCAACACAACACCCCATACTATTAAACACACTATTGAACACTGTAATACACACAACCACACTCACCAACAACACAACATACTATTACACACACTATTGAACACTGTAATACACACAACCACACTCACCAACAACACAACATACTATTACACACACTATTGAACACTGCAATACACACAACCACACTCACCAACAACACAACATACTATTACACACACTATTGAACACTGCAATACACACAACCACACTCACCAACAACACAACATACTATTACACACACTATTGAACACTGCAATACACACAACCACACTCACCAACAACAACAACAACAATAAAAAGAGTTACAGTTAATTCCAAATAGTGAAATACAGTACAGTACAGTAGTAATGATTAACACAAGCCTGAGAACACACACACACACACACACATACACACATACACACACACATACACAATCCTTTTAACACGGGGTCAGTAAATCACTTAGTGAATGTTATGGTAATGAATAACACACACACACACACACACTAAGGTTTGGTATTTAATAGGAACACACACACACACACAAATCTTTTAATAGCAAGCAACTGGACATTTGAAACTCACAATAAACTTAACAAAAGCTTTAAAAAAATCACACCACTGATTTGATTAGATTTATCAGCTGAGAAAATAAATAACAAATGAGTAAAGTTTTCTTGTGTAATATTATGTTATGCTGATGTTGATGTAATGAGTAAGTAATTAAGGACCTTGTAATTGTGTGTGTGTGTGTGTGTGTGTGTGTGTGTTGTGTTTGGAGGCTTCTGATTCCTCCTGACTATGCCACGAAACATAATACTGTACTGTACTTCCTTGTAGGTGTGTGTGTGTGTGTGTGTGTTAGAGAGAGAGGGAGGGAGAGATAGTGTGTGTGTGTGTGTGTGTGTGTGTGTGTTAGAGAGGGAGGGAGGGAGAGATAATATGTGTATGTGTGTGTGTGTGTGTGTGTGTGTGTGTTAGAGAGAGAGGGAGGGAGAGATAGTGTGTGTGTGTGTGTGTGTGTGTGTGTTAGAGAGAGAGGGAGGGAGAGATAATATGTGTGTGTGTGTGTGTGTTAGAGAGAGAGGGAGGGAGAGATAATATGTGTGTGTGTGTGTGTGTGTGTGTGTGTGTGTGTGTGTGTTAGAGAGGGAGTGAGGGAGAGATAATATGTGTGTGTGTGTGTGTGTGTGTGTGTGTGTGTGTGTGTGTGTTTCATGGCAATATTTGAAGGACTCACTCACCTCCAAATGAGAGTTAACTGTATATAATTTTATACAGTATACTTTGAAGGAATCAATGTTATTCTTTATTTATCAAAAGTGTATTGTGTTTCCCTTAAAAACAAACATCAACAATGATATAAATAAATATGTACTTATTATATATATATACTAATGCATGGGATTTAAAAAGTGCATTCAGGAATAGATGGGAGTTTATTTTTTACTACACATATATAGAGTTTAATTTTAATTCAGTCAATATTCTCATTTTACACTGGTATTGTGTATGTGAAATAGTGTGTGTGTGTGTGTGTAATGTATGTATGTGTGTACTGTAAACACTTATTGTACACTATATTACACACACACAATATATACAAGTGAGGGTTTTCTGTACACAGTTTCATTACACACACACACACACATTACATTACACACACAATATACAAGTGTAATATGAGAGTTAACTGTATGTATGTGTGTGTGTGTAATCTTTTAAATGACTGGAATATAGAATGAAAAAACCACATCTTCACTCAACCTAATTAACACTTGGCAACACTGTTTAATTAAGGGGGTGTGGGAGTAGAGGGACAGGCTTAGGGGAGGGGGGGAGTAGAGGGACAGGCTTAGGGGGTGTGGGAGTAGAGGGACAGGCTTAGGGGGTGGGGGGAGTAGGGGGACAGGCTTTCTACCCACCCCAAGCCTGTTCACCTACTCCCGCACCCCTCAAACCCCCCGTCAAGCCTGTCCCCTACTTCCGCACCCCTCATACCCCCCCCCAAGCCTGTCCCCTACTTCCGCACCCCATTAACTCACATTTTAACTTCTACTGAATACATAATGTTGCCGAGCAGAATAAAATGTCATAACTACAAAGGAAGATTGTTTTGTTTGGTGAATTAGAAGGTGTTTGAATCCTACAAACATCTATATACTGTACTATACTGTACCATGAAACGTATCCCCTGTTAATACAGTTACTGTACCTGACAACAGTCCACACACAACTATCACAAGGCTACACACACACATATCAAACCAATGGAGGCTTTGTGTGGGCTGTCATCCAGAAACCACCTGCTTCAGATGTTGGGCTTTGACTCTGTTGGGCTGTGTACAGTGATATCTGAGTGTACAGTGATGGGTGATAGTGGTGGACCAGGCCAAGGGTACAAGGAATATTGGACACCAACTTAACAGAATTCAAACAAGGGAGTCTTATAAACCTCTCAACGTGCTTTAGTTGGTGTGGAACAACACTCCTTGTACCCTGGTCTGGTCCAATACTTATCATCCCTGGCTGTACATTTGGTGTGTGATTTTAGCAGATTGAACGGAAAATTCCTGTTCAAGGTGAAGAAGACGATTTGTAAATTGAGTCAGTCTCTGGTGCAAGTTTATTAATTAAATTACAAGCTCTTCCTTCTGACCAAAGATGGCATGACAAAAAATGTTGTTTACCAAGAAGCTTTTAAAAAACTGTTATTAACACAATATAATTATTATAATGTTTCCTGGACAATGCCAGGTATCTCTGCTATATATTATAGTATACTATATACATACAATATAACTACACTATGTTGTTTTAGTAGACTGTTGTTGTGTTGATGTGTGTATGTGTGTTGTGTTGTTGTTGTTGTTGTCATCACCTGCCATCTGCCATTCAGGTACAGCCATCATGTTGGTTTCGTTTGCCATGATTCTCTCAGCCAATTCTGAGGGAAGAGAAAAAACAGTTATAATATTACACAATACTGTATTACTTTAATCTTTATATAGTTAAAGGCAGAACACTTGCCTCACTCAGCGGCAATTAAAGTGATTTACTCAACCTGTGTTAATTAAAAGGATAGTGTGCGTGTGTGTGTGTGTGTGTTCCCAGACTTGTGTGTTATTCATTACCACACACACACTAAGTGATTTACTGACCTTGTGTTAATTAAATGGAGAGTGATACAATTAACATATTAATCTCACATCAAGACAACAACAACAACAACAAGTATTATTACATACAGTATAGCCTAAAAAAACACCTTTGATTTTATTAGTCTTTTTGCCATAAACATTAATCTCACATCAAGACAACAACAACAACAACAACAACCACCACAAGTATTATTACATACAGTATAGCCTAAAAAAATACCTTTGATTTTATTAGTCTTGTTGTGTTAAATGGAGAGTGATACAATTAACATATTAATCTCACATCAAGACAACAACAACAACAACAACAACCACCACCACCACCAAAGTATTATTACATATCACAAGTATTATTACATATAGCCTAAAAAAACACCTTTGATTTTATTAGTCTTGTTGCCATAAACATATTAATCTCACATCAAGACGACGACAACAACAACAACAACAACAACAACCACAAGTATTATTACATATCACAAGTATTATTACACACAGTATAGCCTAAAAAAACACCTTTGATTTTATTAGTCTTGTTGCCATAAGCATAATGGAACTGATAACAGAGACCAAACGAGATGGGCAGAAGAGGGAACATGACCACCCAGCTATTGGTCTTCCTGTAGCCCAAGATGAGGAAGGTATAGGAAGTCATCACAAACGGTACAAACCAACTCATCAATTCTCTCACTGTGGCCACCTGCATTGCCATCTGTCTCTCAGCCATACGTCGGGACAAATGGATCTGCCAGGACACCTAGACACACACACAGAAAGAGAGAGAGAGAGAGGTAAGGGTTGGTCAGGTTTGTGTTTTATTATTATTTTTTTTTTTTGTGTGTGTGTGTACGAGCTGCCAATACACACTTTACACACACAGAGAGAGAGAGAGGTAAGAGTTGGTCAGCTGTGTTTGTATTTGTATGTATGTGTGTGTGTGTGTGTGTTTGTGTTTTGTTTTTTGTGTGTACGAGCTGCCAATACACACTATAACACACTTTACACACACAGAGAGAGAGAGAGGTAAGGTTGGTCAGCGAGCTGCCAATACACACTATAACACACTTTACACAGAGAGAGAGAGAGAGAGGTAGGGTTGGTCAGCTGTGTTTGTATGTGTGTGTGTGTGTGTTTTTTTTTTTTTGTGTGTGTACGAGCCGTCAATACACACTATAACACACTTTACACAGAGGTGTGATTGGTCAGGTTTGTGTGTGTGTGTGTGTATGTATGAGCTGCCGACACACTACAAGCACATACGTATATGTGTGTGTGCGTGTACGAGCTGCCGACACACTATACACACACACACACACACAGACGTCTATATGTAGGCCTATGTATGTATCTCTACCCACCCCAAGCCTGTCCCCCTAATCCTGCACCCCCCCCCCAAGCCTGTCCCCTTACTCACTCACCCCCCAAGCTTGTCCCCTTACTCCCGCACCCCCTTAATCAACAAATATCTAATGGGTATTTATTTATTATGATACTTACCAAATCACTGTTAGGAGATTTTAATACAGTTTCTTCACATTGTTGTTGTTTTCTTTCTTCACGTTGTTGTTGTTGTTGTTGTGTTTCCTGAGCCAACACTTTTGCACTCCATTGAGATCCCATTATTATTATTATATTATATCATATAGGTTATCAACAACAACAACAATTATTCTTTAATTATTCCTTCTCACTTAACTTGACACTTCTTTAATTTCTTTCTCTTTCCTTTCTATTATTTTCTTCCTTCTTGCTGTCTGTCTGTCTGTCTCGTCTCTCTTGTCACCTCGTATTTCCTTCCTGTTTGCTTGCTGTTTGTCTCATCTCTCTATCACCTTACTGTTAAATGCCAGCCTAGACACACACACACACACATCCACTCACAACTACAGACTGTGTACCACTGTCCATTATCTATCTGTAATGATTATATTAATGTATGTGTCATTGTGTGTGTGTGTGTGTCCAAGGTCTCTTACATAATTATAATTCTGTGTACAGTATTATCAAAACTACTTAAATATCTCGGCTGTTTCCTAGACCATCAATTACTACTTCTCGCAAAGATATATAGTAAAAGAGAATTTAGTTTATACAGAAATAACAACAACTACACACAAAAGCAAATAAATTTAATTATATAAAGAGTTCTAGAATGAGACTGTTTATGTCACTCTATAAGTACAGTATATGAGATTATATGATATAGTAAGAGGTGTATATAGTGACTAATCAAAACACATTTATAAGTGGGTGAATGTACAGTTGCCAAAAAAGATACTGCGACAACTATTGATACAACATTAAATATATTAATGTCCATAGTTGTTTGTAGGGATTATAATTAATAAGTATGTATTACAGAAGGATATGTATATTTCCTTCTGTTATACATGCTTATATAGTCCATATACAAATAGTTGTGGATATTACTATAGGGTTAAAGTTCTATAAAGATTTGTCGCAATACCTTTTTTGGCAACTGTACAGTACTTGATTCTATGATAAGCATATTTAGCTATATAAGAATTCATCATCTTAGATATGTTTTTATTATCTATTTATTATACAGTATCAAGTAGAGTTTTTTTTTTATGTGGGTTTGTTTGTATGTGGGTATATTTATAATTATTAAAAACATACACTCTCTCTCTCTCTCTCTCTCCTATTATATTGACCCAAGGCCGTGTGTTTATTGGTTTGTATATCTATTTACATATTTGTTTGTTTGTTTGTTTGTTTGTTTACTTATTTGTTTGTATATCTATTTACTTATTTATTTGTTTGTATATCTATTTACTTATTTATTTGTTTGTATATCTATTTACTTATTTGTATATTTGTTTGTTTGTTTACTTATTTGTTTACCAACCCTTCCTTGCTGGTTTGACTGTAATTAAAGTAACATTATAATACTCGCGTCCATTCTATCTCCATGCTCTCGCCCCAATTAATTAAAATAATACTGCTGCTGATTGATTGATTCCCTCACGGTTCATGACGACCAACCCAAATTTTCAAATTCACGAAAGTCGAAATACAAAAATTGTCCCTTTGCTGACCAAGGTTGCTGTAAATGAGTTCTCCACATTTTGAGGCACGCTAATTCAGAATCTGCACAAAAAAAAAAATCTAAAGACACGCTGAATCAAAATCTGCAATAAAGACGTATTATATGATGATGTAGAGCTGTCCTGGCGGCTCCTGGCAGTGAGAGGCAGTGATGCCACTCGGAAATGTTCAATATTCCAAGACTAGCGCCCAAAAAATCCCAAGATTGGACAAAATATCCCAAGATTAACTAAAATAATAATCCTCACCTAAAATTTGAAGAACCAATATAGGGAGAAGAGTGGAGGAGTATTACGTCGTCGTCGTCGTCGCCGCCGCCGCCGCCGTCTTTTTTTAATATATATATTTTTTTTTTTAATAATATATATATATATATATATAATTATTGTATATACTTGTATATAATTATTGTAGGGATCAACTTGATCCTGTTAAAGTTCAAGAAACACTAATAAATCCGTTCCATGAATATCTAGAAATCACAAGATTTACAAAACTATCCCAAGGCAAAGCCCAAAATTCCAAGATCTTGGGATAAATCCCAAGGAGTGTCATCACTGGTGAAAGGATGTAATAAAGCCACACGGCCCTCAGCTCCTGGCAATGTAGGGGTTAATACTATAAATTATATATATAACTATAAAATTAATATCCCGGAAACTAACTATAAACTCTATACTATAAAATGATACATAACATAACCATAAAATTAATTAATAAAACAACATATAAACATTACATAGATGATCCCTTATTGTTTACATTTTCCCGTGGAGTGATTAGAAGTGCGTGGCAGCGTGAGGCCTAACTAGGCCTTGCGTAAGGCGGTGTATATTTGTGACGTGTGTGTGTGTGTGTGTGTGTGTATTGAGAACGTGGCAAATTAAATCGTGTTACTTGTATGACACTTGCGCACACACATATACACACACACACACACACACACACACACACACAGTTAGATACACTCACAATACCTATAACCTCGACTCGGGTAAGTTGTATAAAATTTAAGTCCAATATTGAATGACTTACCATTATTACTTACGTTATTACTTATTTACGTTATTACTTACTTACGTTATTATTTACGTTATTACTTACTCACTAATTTAATTTAGACCATTTTAAGACTATTTTCTTGTATGGTATTTTATCCACAAATGCCTCGTTTTTAAGATATGGGGCATTTTAAAATTAGCCTGACCTAACCTAGACCTAACCTAGACCTAACCTAAAGTAACCTGACCTGACCTAACCTAGACCACAGCAGACTACCGGGACCTAACCTAACCTAAAGTAACCTGACCTAACCTAACCTAACCTAGACCACAACAGACTACCGGGACCTAAAGTAACCTGACCTAACCTAGACCACAGCAGACTACCGGGACCTAACCTGACCTAAAACCAACGTTTGTGTTCTTTGTATTTATATTCCGTGTAGAGTTAGACTTCTTGGTGCTGACCTTATAAAATACTGGAAAATGTTCAATGACCTTGCCAATTATTATTATTATTATTATTATTATTATTATTATTATTATTATTATTATTATTATTATTATTATTATTATTATTATTACTGTATTATTATTATTATTATTATTATTACTGTATTATTATTATTATTATTATTACTGTATTATTATTACTTTTAGGATTCAGTATGGTGGTTAAGAATGTGTGTTATTACTGTATTATTATTATTATTATTATTATTATTATTATTATTATTATTACTTTTAGGTATCAGTATGGTGATTAAGAATGTGTGTTGTATCGGTGCTGGGTACGTGGGAGGTTCGTCATGTAGTGTACTGGCGTGGAAATGTCCGGACATACACGTACACGTCGTCGATGTCTCACACGACACCATCAAACAGTGGAATTCTCACAACCTCCCCATTTATGAGGTATTGATTTATTTGTGTGTGTGTGATATTATGTTTTATTATTATTATTATTATTGCTGTACTGTATTTATTATTATTTTTGTGTTTATTATTGTTATTATTATTGTATTTCTTATTATTATTGTTGTATTTATTATTATTGTATTATTATTATTGTTGTCCCCCCCAAAAAAAAACCAAGCCTGTCCCCCTACTCCTGCACCCCCCAAAAAAAACCCCAAGCCTGTCCCCCTACCCCCACACCCCTTTATAATCGTTGTACATGGTTTGGGCAGCCTGGTTTGGACGAGGTAGTTAAGGAGTGTCGTGGTTGTAACCTCTTCTTCTCCAACGACATCGACCGAGCCGTTAGGGAAGCCGATATGATTTTCATTTCTGTCAACACTCCCACCAAGACTTACGGCATAGGAAAGGTATTAGTTTTTGTTGTTGTTTTTGTTGTTATTGTTCTTTTTGTAGTTGGTGTTATTATTTTTATATTTGTTATTATTATTTGTATTTTTATTATTATTATCATCATTATTATTAGTAGCAGTAGTATAAGTAGCAGTAGTAGTAGTACTGTTATCATTATTATTATTATTACACAACCCCCTAACTAAATCCTCATCTCATACACACACACACACACACACTCACAAAAAAAAACACTACACACACCTCTGATATCCTTACACACACACACCCACACACATACAAAAACACACTACACACACCTCTGATATCCTTACACACATACACACACACACACACACACACAAAAAAAAAAAAAAAAAAAAAAAAAAAATTACACTACACACACCACTGATATCGTTACACACGAACACACATATACATACACACACACACACACACACACACACACACACACACACACACACACACACACACACACACACACACACACAGGGTAAAGCGGCTGACCTCCAATACGTAGAGGTGTGTGCCCGTAAGATAGCAGAGGTTGCCAACGGACCCAAGATAGTCGTGGAGAAATCAACAGTACCGATACAAGCTGCTCAGTTCATTACACACATACTGGCTGCCAATACCAAGCCTGGGGTGTCGTTTCAGGTGTGTGTGTGTGTTTGTGTGTGTGTGTAAGGATATCAGTGGTGTGTGTGCTCAGTTCATTACACACATACTGGCTGCCAATACCAAGCCTGGGGTGTCGTTTCAGGTGTGTGTGTGTGTGTGTGTGTGTGTGTAAGGATATCAGTGGTGTGTTTGTGGTTTGTGTGTGTGTGAGGATATCAGTGGTGTGTGTGTGTGTGTTCAGTTCATTACACACCTACTGGCAGCCAATACCAAGCCTGGGGTGTCGTTTCAGGTGTGTGTGTGTGTTTGTGTTTGTGTGTAAGGATATCAGTGGTGTGTTTGTGGTTTGTGTGTTTGTGTAAGGAATGTCAGTGGTATGTGTGTGTGTGTTTGTAGTTTGTGTGTGTGTTTGTGTGTAAGGATATCAATGGTGTGTGTGTGTGGTTTGTGTTTGTGTGTGGTTTGTGATGATTGTGTGTGTCATTTCAGGTGTGTGTGTGTGTGTGTAAGGATATCAATGGTGTGTGTGTGTGTATGAGCAGGTATTTTATAAAACTGCATAAATTTTCAAGTTATTTTATAAAGCATTACAGTACATAAACTTTCCAGGCATTTTATTAAGCACTACAACTTTTCCAAGCATTTTATTAAGCATCACAGTACATATTTTCCAGGCATTTTATTAAGCATCAGAGTACAGTACATATATTCCAGGCATTTTATTAAGCATCAGAGTACAGTACATATTTTCCAAGTATTTTATTAAGCATCAGAGTACAGTACATATATTCCAGGCATTTTATTAAGCATCAGAGTACAGTACATATTTTCCAAGTAATTTATTAAGCATCAGAGTACAGTACATATTTTCCAAGTATTGTATTAAGCATCAGAGTACAGTACATATTTTCCAAGTATTGTATTAAGCATCAGAGTACAGTACATATTTTCCAGGCATTTTATTAAGCATCAGAGTACAGTACATATATTCCAGGTGCTGTCGAACCCTGAATTCCTGGCCGAGGGGACGGCGATAGAAAACCTGGTGAACCCCGACCGCGTCCTGATCGGCGGAGAGGAATCATCAGGGGGAGAGTCAGCCATGGAGGAACTCACCTGGATATATCATCACTGGATACCACAACACAATATTATTACACTCAGTACATGGTCATCACAACTCACTAAATTGGTACACTAATAAAACAGAAAATATAAATGTTGGTGATACTGTAATAATAATAATCACAATATTATTACACTCAGTACATGGTCGTCACAACTCACTAAATTGGTACACTAATAAAATAATAAAACAGAAAATTAAAATATTGGTCATACTGTAATAATAATAATCACAATATTATTACACTCAGTACATGGTCATCACAACTCACTAAATTGGTACACTAATAAAATAATAAAACAGAAAATTAAAATATTGTTGGTGATACTGTAATAATAATGATGATAGAAAATAATTAGTATAATAATAGGTTTGGTTTGGTTGGGTTAGGTTGGGATGGGTTAGGTTAGGTTTGGTTAGGTTAGGTTAGGTTAGGTTGGGATAGTTTAGGTTAGGTTTGGTTAGGTTAGGTTAGGTTAGGTTGGGATGGGTTAGGTTAGGTTTGGTTAGGTTTGGTTAGGTTAGGTTGGGATGGTTTTGGTTAGGTTAGGTTAGGTTGGGATGGGTTTGGTTAGGTTAGGTTTGGTTTGGTTTGGTTTAGGTTAGGTTAGGTTGGGTTAGGTTAGGTTAGATTCACTTTGGTTAGGTTTGGTTAGGTTAGGCTCACTTTGGTTTGGTTAGGTAGTGTGTAAATATACAACAGATGTACAGTGTAAGATAGTTTTGATAAGTGTGTGTGTGTGTGTGTGTGTTAGATTGTGTAACACCTGTACAAAGATATCAACTCTATCTTTCTCTCTCCCTTTCTTCCCTCCACCCTCCAACTCACTATTATTCTCTCCCATCCCTCCTCCACCCTCCACCTCTCTCTCTCCCACTCTCTCCTACATTAATATTCTCTCTCCCTTTCCTCCCTCCACTCTCCAACTCTCTCTCTCCCACTCTCTCTTACATTAATATATTCTCCCTTTCCTCCCTCCTCCTTCCCTCCACTCTCAAACTCACTAATATTCTCTCCCTTTCCTCCCTCCACCCTCCCTCCACTCTCCAACACACTAATATTCTCTCCCTTTCCTCCCTCCTCCTTCCCTCCACTCTCCAACACACTAATATTCTCTCCCTTCCCTCCCTCCAACTCACTAATATATTCTCTCCCTTTCCCTCCTCCTTCCCTCCACCCTCCAACTCACTAATATTCTCTCCCATCCCTCCCTCCAACTCACTAATATATTCTCTCCCTCATCCCTCTCCCTCCTTCCCTCCACTCACTAACTCACATATATTCTCTCCCTCATCCCTCTCCCTCCACTCTCCAACTCACTAATATTCTCTCCCTTCCCTCCTCCACCCTCCAACTCTCTCTCCCTTTCCTCCTCCATCCTCCAACTCTCTCTCCCTTTCCTCCTCCATCCTCCAACTCTCTCTCCCACTCTCTCCTACATTAATATATTCTCTCCCTTTCCTCCCTCCACCACTAAGGCGTCGAATGCGTTCCTAGCCCAACGTGTGTCCAGCATCAACGCCATCTCTGCCGTGTGTGAGGCCATAGGTGCCGATGTGTCCCAAGTGGCTGATGCTGTGGGCAGGGACTCGCGGATAGGATCGAAATTTTTACACGCGTCCGTAGGTCAGTCAGGCGATGGTTTTTTTACCTTTTTTTTTTTTTTTTTTTTTTTCTTTTTTTTTTTACCTTGCGTTCTTGTTTGGTGTTATTTTTGTTGTTATTGATTTGGTGTTATTTTTGGTTGTTGGTTATTGTTATGGTTGTTATTAATGGTGTTGTTGTTGTTTGGTGGTGGTTATTGATTTGGTGTTATTTTTGGTTGGGGTATCGGTGGTGGTGGTGGTGGTTTTTGTTGTTGTTATTGTTATTATTATTGGTGTGGTGGTGGTTATTTTTGTTGTTATTATTATTGTTTTTGTTATTATTATTGGTGGTGGTGATGGTGATTTATGTTTATGATTATGTTTATATTTATTTATTATTTTATTGCTATATATTATTTATTTATTTATTATTTAATTGCTATATATTATTTATTCATTTATTCATTACTTTATTGCTATATATTATTAATTTATTTATTATTTTATTGCTATATATTATTTATTTATTTATTTATTATTTAATTGCTATATATTATTTATTTATTTATTATTTTATTGCTATATATTATTTATTCATTTATTCATTACTTTATTGCTATATATTATTAATTTATTTATTATTTAATTGCTATATATTATTTATTTATTTATTTATTATTGAATTGCTATATATTATTTATTTATTATTTTATTGTTTTATATTGTATCTTTATTTATTACTTTATTTCTTCCAGGTTTTGGTGGGAGTTGTTTTGAGAAAGATTTACTAAGCTTGGTATATATTGCTGAGAGTTTAAACCTTCCTGAAGTGGCAAGGTATTGGCAACACGTCAACGATATCAATCACTATCAACGAACAAGGTTAGATACACACACACACACACACACACACACACACACACACACACACACACACACACACACACACACACACACATACACACACACACATACACACATACACACACACACACACACACACACACACACATACATACACATACACACACACACATACAGTCTCATCTTCCACAGGTTTGCACAGATGATCAGTAAGTGTCTCTTCAACACATACACACACACACATACATACACACACTCACACACACACACACACACACACACACACACACACACACACACACAGTCTCATCATTAGTCTTATCATTAGTGTTTTATGTTACATGTATATTTTCAGCCTCCCAGCTGCTACTTTTTTAATAAACCGATTATTATTATTATTATTATTTATCTTCCACAGGTTTGGACAGAGGATCACTGCATGTCTCTTCAACACACACACACACACACACACACACACACACATACAGTCTCATCTTCCACAGGTTTGGACAGAGGATCACTGCATGTCTCTTCAACACACACACACACACACACACATATACAGTCTCATCTTCCACAGGTTTGGACAGAGGATCACTGCATGTCTCTTCAACACACACACACACACACACACATACAGTCTCATCTTCCACAGGTTTGGACAGAGGATCACTGCATGTCTCTTCAACACACACACACACACACACACATACAGTCTCATCTTCCACAGGTTTGGACAGAGGATCACTGCAAGTCTCTTCAACACAGTGACTGACAAAGCCTTAGCCGTGTTCGGGTTTGCCTTTAAGAAGAACACAGGGGACACGAGGGAAAGTCCGGCTAGATGTATATGTTCACAGCTACTAGAGGAAGGAGCCAGGATTAATATATATGATCCTAAGGTTAGGTTATTATTATTGTTATTGTTATTATGGTTATTATTATTTTTTGTTGTGGTGGTGATTATTATTATTATTGTTATTTGTTGTGGTGGTGGTGGTGATTATGGTTATTATTATTTGTTGTTTTTGTGGTTATTATGGTTATTATTATTTGTTGTTTTTATTATGGTTATTATTATTTGTTGTGGTGGTGGTGGTGGTGGTGATTATTGTTGTTATTGTTATTATTATGGTTATTATTATTTGTTGTTTTTGTGGTTATTATGGTTATTATTATTTGTTGTTGTTTTTGTTGTTGTGGTGATTATTATTATTATTATTATTATTATTATTATGGTGATTTATTATTGTTATTATTATTATTATTAAACCCCATAGCCATTTTACACATGAAGTAATAATCCATTTTTTTGTTTTTGTTTATTCAGGTTGAAAGACAACAAATAATGAATGACCTAACAAGTACAAAAGCTACAAGTGAACCCGAGAGAATACAGAAACTTATACACATCTATACAGACCCTTACCAAGCAGTTATTGACACACACGCCATTGTTATACTCACTGAATGGGATGAGTTTAAGGTTAATTAATAATAGACATTGTTTGTTTGTTTTTATATATTTTATTATTATTATACTAGGAGGGATGGAGATGTAGACTAGGTGCTGTGGAAATGAGTTACTTGAGAGGTGCATGTGGAATGGAAAAAGTAATGAGAGTGTGTATGAGAGATGTGGTATGAGTGAGAAGGCAATCTTTTGCTGAAATAATAGTTCAGTATAGAAAAATATATATCCGGCATTTATTTCCATACACGTCCCTTAATATTTACAGACATACAACTACAAAAATATATATCCAACATTTAACAACTACAAAAATATATATCCAGCATTTAAATACTACAAAAATATATATCCAACCTTTATTTCCATACACGTCTCTTAATTAATATTTACAGAGCTACGACTACAAAAATATATATCCAACATTTATTTCCATACACGTCCCTTAATTAATATTTACAGAGCTACGACTACAAAAATATATATCCAACATTTATTTCCATACACGTCCCTTAATTAATATTTACAGAGCTACGACTACAAAAATATATATCCAGCCTTTATTTCCATACACGTCCCTTAATTACTATTTACAGAGCTACGACTACAAAAATATACATCCAGCCTTTATTTCCATACACGTCCCTTAATTAATATTTACAGAGCTACGACTACAAGAAGATGTTGTCCGTGATGAAAAAGCCAGCGTTCCTATTTGATGGCAGGAAGATTATTGACCACGAGGCTGTGATTAAACTTGGCTTCAATACACACACTATTGGCAAAAAGTTCACACCAAATACACTGTAGATCGTAGAGACGGTAGAGGTGTGTGTGTGTGTGTGTGTGTGTGTGTGTGTGTGTGTGTGTGCGTGTTCCTTAGTGCCCAATAGGAGACATCATCAGGGACAGAAGTCAGTATTGAGGATGGTGTGTGTGTGTGTGTGTGTGTGTTTGTGTGTGTGTGTGTGTGTGTGTGTGTGTGTGTGTTCCTTAGTGCCCAATAGGAGACATCATCAGGGACAGAAGTCAGTATTGAGGATGGTGTGTGTGTGTGTGTTTGTATTTGTGTGTGTGTGTTCCTTAGTTCCCGATAGGAGACATCAGGGACAGAAGTCAGTATTGAGGATGGTGTGTGTGTGTGTGTGTGTGTGTGTGTGTGTGGTACGATGGCTGGGTTTGGTTTTATCTGTGGGGTGGTTGTATCGGTAGGTAGCACACTAACCATCGTCAATACCACACACTTATATTCTTGCATACAAACATTTAAACTACGGTACACTTAATTTATTTATTATTGTTTTTGTTATGGTTATTATTGTTATTATTTATTTATTTAATATTTTTATATATTTAAATGATTTTATTAACTGTTTGTTGGGGTGGATAGAAAGCCTGTCCCCTATTCCTGCACCCCCTTAACCCCCCCAAAGCCTGTCCCCTACTCCCACACCCCCTTAAACCTCCCAAGCCTGTCCCCCTATTTCTGCACCCCCCTAAACTCCCCCCAAAGCCTGTCCCCTACTCCCACACACCCCTAAACCCCCCCAAGCCTGTCCCCCTATTTCCACACCCCCTTAATATTAATATATGTGTTGTTTGTATTGTACTTACATATTTATTGTTTTAGCACATTCAGTATTTGCATGAAGTATTATTATTGCATTAAGTTTTAGTTCTATAAACAGATTATTAATTATTATTATTAATTATTATTATTATTATTATTATTATTATTATTATTATTATTAATTATTATTATTATTATTATTATTATTATTATTATTATTATTATTATTATTATTATTATTATTACATTACCAAACACAGTATTATTACACACTGGGTCTAAGAGGTTTTCAGTTGTCTATTATATATATATATATAATATTATATATAATGCCTTTTTTACGCAGACTTTTATTTACCCTAAACAAATAACTAAATAATTGCTGTGTGTGGCTGTGTGTATAGGTGAGTTTTGAAGTGTGTGTGTGTGTGTGTGTATAGGTGAGTTTTGAAATGTGTGTGTGTGTGTGAGAGAGAGAGAGGGGGGAGACAAAAAACTGGCACTAAAATATGAATGGGAACAAATCAAATTGAAGAAATCGGATTGAATAAACAAAAAAAAATTATATAAGTGTTTGTGAAAAGACAGTGCTCTCCTTTTTAAAGCGTGGGTTGAAATTACCTTAACTTAGATGTAGCCAAATTTCCTTAGATCCTGAACTAGCTGAGCATTTCATTTCAACAGCAATGCATTTTTCTTTTACAACCCATGAAACAACTGAAAAATAGATAAAAACCACCTTAGATTGTCAAAACATTTTACCTTAATTAAATGGACCCAAATTACGCTAGCTCACAGGGTTTCCAAAATTCCATGAGCTCAGAGAAATATTACCCTAGAATCGAGACAGTTTTACCCTATATTACTAAAAAGTATAATAAGTGAAATCCTCATATGATGTCTGTGGCACTGGGGAGTGACCTGTAGCCATCACCATATGATGATGTCTGCAGCACTGTAAGGGTTAACTTAATAATTCGCCACACGCCAGTTACAAAGCGTAAACAAAGCGGCAGCGAAAGGGTTAAGGTAATATTCTGGATTTAAGGTATTTTCAACTCACGTTTTAAGGTAATATTCAGGATCTAAGGTATTTTCAACCCACGTTTTAAGGTAATATTCAGGATCTAAGATGCTACACCTAAGGTATTTTGATTTTTGAAACCTGGCTGGACCTCAGTGTTGCCTCAGCCGTTGTCAGAGAGGGATGTTGTCGCTCCTCGTAATTCCCTCCATCACTTTGATTAACAAAACGCAAACTATTATTGATTATCTAACTAATTAACTTGACTAAAGAAAATACCAAAGTGTGTGTGTGTGTGTATTAGGAGGATGTGCTCGATACCATACAATAATAATAATAATAATAATACCACAGACAGATAAATAAATAATGATAAAATATAGCTAACTAACTTTAAATTAATGGTAGTGAATATTGAACCATGGGGGGACAAACCATGGTAGTAGTGGTAGTGGTGATGGTAGTGATGATGGTAGTGATGGTAACTACTACTACAACTACAACAACACTAACAACAACAATATTAAATAAAGGTAAGCAAAAAAAGAATTAGTTTTGTAAGGTTACGTACGATGGCTTTTGTTACGGTACGATGGCTTTTGTTAGGTGTTATACGATGGTTTGGTAAAGGTACGATGGCTTTGTAGTGTGTGTGTGTGTGTCATCGTCGTATGCAAGAAGTAATATTGTGTGGTGCTATACGATGGTTTAATAATGGTACGATGGCTTTGTAGTATGTTTGTGTGTGTGTTATCGTATGCAAGAAGTAACATTGTGTGGTGCTATACGATGGTTTAATAATGGTACGATGGCTTTGTAGTGTGTGTGTGTGTGTCATCGTCGTATGCAAGAAGTAATATTGTGTGGTGATATACGATGGTTTAATAATGGTACGATGGCTTTCTAGTGTGTGTGTGTGTGTGTGTCATCGTCGTATGCAAGAAGTAATATTGTGTGGTGCTATACGATGGTTTAATAATGGTACGATGGCTTTGTAGTGTGTGTGTGTTATCGTATGCAAGAAGTAATATTGTGTGGTGCTATACGATGGTTTAATAATGGTACGATGGCTTTGTAGTGTGTGTGTGTGTGTGTCATCGTCGTATGCAAGAAGTAATATTGTGTGGTGCTATACGATGGTTTGGTAAAGGTACGATGGCTTTGTAGTGTGTTTGTGTGTGTGTTATCGTCGTATGCAAGAAGTAATATTGTGTGGTGTTATACGATGGTTTAATAAGGGTACGATGGCTTTGTAGTGTGTGTGTGTGTGTGTGTGTGTGTATATAATTAAGGGGGTGTGGGAATTAGGGGACAGGCTTGGGGTGGGTGGAGGGAAGAGTAGAAAGCTTAAAATATTTCCTCAAGATCAGTATTTGTCGAGCATAAAAATCTCCAATGTTTTTTTTATACATAATTATACGGTAGCCTATATATATATTATTTTTTTTTTTAGCTGTGGAGAAATCAAATTGAATCAAAGTTAACCAAAAAAAACCGTGATTAATTGGCAAAAAGTTTCACCACCATTATATGTGTATGTTTGTGTGTGAGAGAGAGAAAGAGAGAGTGTGTGTGTGTATTGTGTGTGAGAGAAAGTATGTGAGAGAAAGAGGGAATATATGTGTATGTACTGTATGTGTGAGAGAAAGAGGGAATGTGCGTGTATGTGTGAGAGAAAGAGGGAATGTGTGTGTATGTATTGTATGTGTGAGAGACAGAGGGAATATATATATATATATGTGTATGTATGTGTGAGAGAAAGAGGGAATGTGTATGTATTGTATGTGTGAGAGAAAGAGGGAATGTGTGTGTATGTATTGTATGTGTGAGAGAAAGAGGGAATATATATATGTGTATGTATGTGTGAGAGAAAGAATGTGTGTGTATGTACTGTATGTGTGAGAGAAAGAGGGAATGTATGTGTATGTGTGTGTGTGAGAGAGAAAGAGGGAATGTGTGTGTATGTGTGTGTGTGTAGCGGTTGGGTTGGTATATGACCGACTTTCGTAACCACCACCACCACCATCACTACTACCACTACTACCACTATCACCACCACTACTACCACTATCACCATCACTACTACCACTATCACTATCACTACTACCACTATCATCATCACTACTACCACTATCACCATCACTACTACCACTATCACCATCACTACTACTACTACCACTATCACCATCACTACTACCACTATCACCACTACTACTACCACTATCACCATCACTACTACCACTATCACCACAAGTTTCTGTATAGCCTAGTGTATTTCCTATCGTATATAATAATATATACACTACAGTCCTATTTTAAATAAATATATAATTATGTATGTATGTAAGGGGAGATTATCTTGTAAGCTACATAGTTTTATATTACAAAACAAACAAGCTCCTTCCATTATAGGTGTGTGTGTGTGTGTTTGCGTGTGTGTGTGTGTGTGTTTGTGTTTGTGTGTGTGTGTGTGTGTGTTTCGTGGCAATATCTGAAGGACTCATTTACCTCCAAATTTTCTGACTCCATCACAAAGGAAGAAAATTCACTTCAATTTCGGTTTTGCGTTCCCGAGTGTAAAATAAAAATATAAAATGTAATGAATGTTCCTGTCACGGTCTGTGTGTGTGTGTGCGTGTGTGTGTGTGTGTGTGTGTGTGTGTGCGTGTGTGTGTGTGTAACCAACGCACATATTTTACTTCCGTGTGTGTGTGTGTGTGTGTGTGTGTGTAGGCAAAGCAGGTGTATATGTAAAATTAATATGTATATAAGTTAATATATCATCATTTTTTTGTTTAATTTTATTATGTGTAAAGAAAGTTAATTTTAGGAGTTTATTTGGGGGGATATGGTACTTAATTAAGACTATGTAACTGTAATACAACATTATTATTATTATTTGGTTTGTTGTTTTGTAATATAAGACTATGTAACTGTAATACAACATTATTATTATTATTATTAGGTTTGTTGTTTTGTAATATAAGACTACGTAACTGTAATACAACATTATTATTATTATTATTAGGTTTGTTGTTTTGTAATATAAGACTATGTAACTGTAATACAACATTATTATTATTATTATTATTATTTGGTTTGTTGTTTTGTAATGTAAGACTATGTAACTGTAATACAACATTATTATTATTATTTGGTTTGTTGTTTTGTAATGTAAGACTACGTAACTACAATACAACATTATTATTATTATTATTATTATTATTATTATTATTATTATTAGGTTTGTTGTTTGCAGTACTTCCACAATAATGAATGACCTCTCTTTACATAATTATAACCTGTGTAAGAACTCCTGTTGCCAACTATACATATATACATACATACATTCCCCTTTCAATCTTTAATAACGTATACTGTATAGTGAGAAAGAGAGAGAGAGAGAGAGAAAAGAAATGATTCGGGGCAATGTTCATACGTCAGGCAGGAGTGAGAGAGGGATCACTGTCCTACTACTGAGCGCTGCCGGCAACTTCCTACCTTACGGGGAAGTTGTTGTACCGTACACACACTTATTATTATTATATTTTTAATCATTTATTGTTATTCAGTATCATTGCTTTCCTAATTAATTTAAGAGACCCTGTGTATAATGTAGTCAGGAAATTGGAGGTAAATGAGTCCTTCAAATATTGCCACGACACACACACACACACACACACACACACAGTAAGAAATTAATTAAAAGAAGATGAGATAAATATGTACAATAGAAATATATATAGTTTTCCAAATAGAGTAATAGACGAATGGAATAAATTACCGGAACAAGTGGTGTGTGTCAAAAACATACATACATAACTTTAAAGAAAAATATGATAATTGTGATTTAAAATACGGGACGCACCTCATAATAATAATAATAATAATAATAATAATGATAAAAAATCTTGGTAATAAAGAACAACACGTGTATGTATGATTTTGCAGCACCTCATAATAATAATAATAATAATAATAATAATAATGATAATAATAAATATCTTGGTAATAAAGAACAACAAACGTATGATTTTGCAGCACCTCATAATAATAATAATAATAATAATAATAATAATAATAATAATAATAATCTTGGTAATAAAGAACAACAAACGTATGATTTTGCAGCACCTCATAATAATAATAATAATAATAATAATAAATATCTTGGTAATAAAGAACAACACGTGTATGTATGGTCTGTTTGTGTGTCTATGTCTGTGTAGGTGTTTTTTTTTACGATCTATCTATCTGTCTGTTTTGTCTGTTTGTCTGTATGTCTGCTTTTCTATCTATCTATCTTCTTTCCGTATTGTCTGTTTGTGTGTCTATGTCTGTGTAGTTTTTTTTTTTTACTATCTATCTCTCTGTCTGTCTGTATGTCTGCTTTTCTATCTATCTATCTATGTAGCCTATATTTGTGTGACTATCTATCTGTGTGTGTCTATCTATCTATCTATCTATCTATCTATCTATATGACTGTCTATCTATATGACTGTCTATATGTATATCTATCTGTATGTAGGTCTGTTTGTCAATATCCGTTTGTCTGTGTGTCTGTATGTTTGTTTACGTGTGTGTGTGCGTGTGTGTGTGTTTACCAGCCTTCTTTCTCATTCTATACATACAGCTGATTCAACATTCATTCCTCATTCACTATCATTATTAAGAAAGGAACACGTGAATAATAATAATAATAATAATAATAATAATAATAAAATATCTTGGTAATAAAGAACAACACGTGTATGTATGATTTTGCACCACCTCATAATAATAATAATAATAATAATAATAATAATAATAATAAAATATCTTGGTAATAAAGAACAACACGTGTATGTATGATTTTGCACCACCCCATAATAATAATAATAATAATAATAATAATAATAATAATAATAATAAATATCTTGTTAATAAAGAACAACACGTGAATAATAATAATAATAATAATAATAATAATAAATATCTTGGTAATAAAGAACAACACGTGTATGTATGATTTTGCACCACCTCATAATAATAATAATAATAATAATAATACTAATAATAATTGAGTGTGTTGAGTTGACGTAAATAAGGTGTTGTTTCATGGCATAGTTTGGAGGAATCAGTAGACTTCCAATTCATTCACTTGATGTGGTTTATTAGGCTATAGAGACTACTGAAGCATAGCCTACCTACTTGTACACAAAGTAGGCTATAGTCTCTCTCTCTCTCTCTCTCTCTCTCTCTCTCTCTCTCTCTCCTGTACACAATGTAGTCTCTCTCTCTCTCTCTCTCTCTCTCTCTGTTATGTTTGTGTGGTACCGTGACAATGCAAATTTCTCTTCTGACCTCCTCCCCCCTTCCCCCTCCTCCCCCCCCCCCTCTTTCCCCCCCTTCCCCCCACATCAGTTCTCGTTTCAACCAATCGAGTCACGTTAAATTTCGCGATGTAGGCCTACGAACACTAATAAATATACATAGGCCTACAACTAATAAATATACATAGGCCTACAACTAATAAATATACATAGGCCTACAACTAATAAATATACATAGGCCTACAACTAATAAATATACATAGGCCTACAACTTTTGATTGGAGCTTTAATTAGACAGTCCATCCCATTCAACAACAAACTATATTACAATGGAGATGTTATTGTGTATTTATTTATTTGTGTATTTGTGTATTTATTTATTTGTGTATTTGTGTATTTATTTGTGTTATTGTGTATTTATTTATTTGTGTATTTATTTGTGTTATTGTGTATTTATTTATTTGTGTATTTGTGTATTTATTTGTGTTATTGTTTATTTATTTATTTGTGTATTTGTGTATTTATTTGTGTTATTGTGTATTTATTTATTTGTGTATTTGTGTATTTATTTGTGTTATTGTTTATTTATTTATTTGTGTATTTGTGTATTTATTTGTGTTATTGTGTATTTATTGTCTGTATGTAGGTATTCCAATCACCTGTTTAGTTAATAGTATTCGAAACTGTACATGTAATATTTCATAGACTACATACACACAAACAAACAAACATACATTAAACACACAAACAAACATACACACACACAAACATACATACACACAAACATACATACACACAAACAAACAAACAAACATACATACATTAAACACACAAACAAACAAACACACACACACACACCTACCTGCACCTGCCCGCATAACCTTCACACACACACACACACACACACACACCAGTTGGCTAGGGGTAAATTGATTGGAACATAGGAATTTTGACGTTAAAAAAACTAATATGTGTTTGACGTTAAAAATGTGATATATAATTCACTTTTGATACATTGGAGTGAGTGCCTTGATTCCTACAAAGTATTTAGGTAATTATTCACTTTTAATACATTGGAGTGAGTGGGGGGAGTGGGAGTAGGGGACAGGCTTGAGGGGAGTTTAGGGGGTGCGGGAGTAGGGGACAGGCTTGGGGGGGGGATTGCATTCTTAACCAATTCCTTTTTTTTAACAACATAAGTATATAGTTTACCATATAAGAACTAGCTATATATCTCATCTCTGCATTTAACTTCTATTACAACGTCGCTATAACTAATACATACATACGCATTTGGATATGTAGCGAATTTATGTTGCCGACTGTACATTGAAAGGTTACGTAGTCCTCCTAATTATAACCACAAAACAGACATTCTCAGTGGTACGGTACTATTAGGGGATTCATTGTTTCGTGGAATAGTTTGGAGGAATCAAAGACCTTACAATTTACCAATGAAAAAAATAAATCCTTAATTAATTGGTTATTTTAGGGTTTGCCGAGTGAAGGAATTATAAGGGAGTATTTTTTTTTTTTTTCTTTTTTTTTTTTTTGCGCCGTAGGAAGGTGTGTTGCGGTGGTGATTGAGTGTCAAGGCGTGTGTGTGTGTGTGTGTGTGTTTGTGTATGTGGTCAAGGTAGTAATCCCGAATGATGGAATCTGCCTAAATAATAATAATAATAATAACAATAATGATATTTATAATAGTAATAATAATAATAACAATAATTATATTTATAATAATAGTAATAATAATAATAATAATAACAACAACAATAACAATAATATTAATATAACAATAATACTAATAATAACAAATAATTATAATAATAATAATAATATTTGGGAAGGAAACCGTCTTTAATACAAGTTTTGTTGAAGATAACTGTGAGCTGTGCGCTGTTTATTTTGTAGCAAATCTTTGCTTTTCCATCTCCCCAGCAATACTAAGAAAACAATTCGCAAATTAGAAAAGATTTGCTACAAAATAAACAGCGCAGAGCTCGCAGTTATCATCAACAAAACTAATAATAATAATAATAATAACTACACATTGTACAGTCGGCGGCAAAAGTCCTGTCGCCTCACTTACTTCACCGAGGCACAACCCCTTTAAGGTGGATTTGTGTGCCGATGGGAACGTGAATATATTGACTATAAGTGACGTAACAAGAATTTCCCGCCCAGATTTGAAAGTGAGGCGGATGTGTAACGGAAATAGCCTATATAGGAGAGAGAGAGAGAGAGAGAGAGAGAGAGAGAGGTTTAAAGATGAAAGTAGCTTAGCGGGAACAGGAAAACACATACATTGACTTGGTCTCCTTCAGCTGGCCTTTCTAATAATTTATGTAAACAACACACACACACACACATAAATAGGTACCATTTTCTAATTTACTATACACACACACACACACACACACACGAATAAAGTACCATCTTCCAATTTACTATACACACACACAGACACGATAAAGTTCCATTTTCCAATTTACTATACACACACACACACACACACATCTATATAGAAGGAGGTTGTTTGTTTCCTGTGACCTAAGCAGGAGGAATCAGAAGCCTCCAATTTTCACAGGTCCCTGAAACAAACAAGCTCCTTCTGTGTGTGTGTGTGTGTGTGTTTGTGTGTGTGTGTGTAGTAAATTAGAAGATGGTACTTATATTCGTGTGTGTGTGTGTGTGTGT
>JAWZYT010003107.1:130000-142500 GCA_034508575.1 Petrolisthes manimaculis | reverse complement strand
AATAAGACAATAAAGTAATGTTTGTTGTTGTATATTAAGTACAGTACAGTATATTATATTACATGATAAATAAAGATGATTTAATATTAAATAGCGTACATGTATGTATATGTACTGTATATGTATATGTTTGTTGTTGTATACTAAGCACATTACAGTACATTATATTACATGATAAATAAAGATGATGTAACATTAAGTAGCGTACATGTGTGTATATGTACTGTATATATATATGTGTGTATATGTACTGTATATATGTACATGTGTGTATATGTACTGTATATATGTACATGTGTGTATATGTACTGTATATATATATGTGTGTATATGTACTGTATATATGTACATGTGTGTATATGTACTGTATATATGTACATGTGTGTATATGTACTGTATATATATATGTGTGTATATGTACTGTATATATGTACATGTGTGTATATGTACTGTATATATATATGTGTGTGTATATGTACTGTATATATATATATGTGTGTTTACAGGAATGGTATCACTGCGTGTGTCACTCAAAGTGGACCGTGTTGGTGACCAAAGGATTGTTTGGGGTGGTAACTATGGCAACCCAGAGAGTCAGGAATACCAACGACTCCAGTGGGAAGCTCAACATGCCGTGAGTTACTCTATTTACTTGTCTTCATTAAGGAGGAAATTTTGTGTTGGTAATTCTGGAGCAACTGAATCCTCCAAATTATTCCAAGCAACAGAAAATACTGTACCATTATTTTTGCTCTTCTAGTTCTGTTTCCCGAGTGAATTACCTCCTTACATTACCTTTACAACTAAGAGGGGAGTATTTTCACTTCTCCCACACACCTATTCACATCACTTATAATAATTTTGTTCACTTCTCCCACACACCTATTCACATCACTTATAATTTTGTTCACTTCTCCCACACACCTATTCGCATCACTTATAATTATGTTCACTTCTACAACACACCTGATCGCATCACTTATAATTTTGTTCACTTCTCCCACACACCTATTCACATCACTTATAATAATTTTGTTCACTTCTACAACACACCTATTCACATCACTTATAATAATTTTGTTCACTTCTCCAACACACCTGATTGCATCCCTTATACTTTACACAAATACATTATACAGTACTTATAATATATATACCCCTTCTCACATACATTATACATATACTTATAATATATATACCCCTTCTGACAACATATACAGTACTTATAATATATATACCCCTTCTCACAACATATACAGTACTTATAATATATATACCCCTTCTGACAACATATACAGTACTTATAATATATATACCCCTTCTCACAACATATACATATACTTATAATATATATACCCCTTCTGACAACATATACAGTACTTATAATATATATACCCCTTCTCACAACAGATTACCAATGCCATGACCAAGACTAGACTAGGTTCGGCTTACCTCGGCAACACTGTACACAAATTCTACTCGCTGGGAGGGAAGGTGATCGTCAACAGTACGGTAATGCTGGAGGAGAGACCCGACACACGTACAGCCTCGGTGAGACGTGAACTACAACGGCAGATGATCCAGGTGATAAGGAGTCACGCCAATAACATAGGCGACTCGGCACTGTGGGTGGATGGACCTCTTAACCCCATACCGGATGTGTCGGGTGAGTTGATGGTGGGAGATGGGTTTTATGATGTTGTGGTGTGTGTAGTGTATGTGTATGTGTGTGTGTGTGTATAGTGTGTGTGTAGTGTATGTGTGTGTATAGTGTATGTGTAACTCTATACCTGATGTGTCGGGTGAGTTGATGGTGGGAGATGTGTTGTTGATGTTATGGTGTGTGTATAGTGTATGTGTATGTGTGTGTAGTGTATGTGTGTAGTATGTGTGTGTGTGTAGTGTATGTGTGTGTATAGTGTATGTGTAACTCTATACCTGATGTGTCGGGTGAGTTGATGGTGGGAGATGTGTTGTTGATGTTATGGTGTGTGTATAGTGTATGTGTATGTGTGTGTAGTGTATGTGTGTAGTATGTGTGTGTGTGTAGTGTATGTGTGTGTATAGTGTATGTGTAACTCTATACCTGATGTGTCGGGTGAGTTGATGGTGGGAGATGTGTTGTTGATGTTATGGTGTGTGTATAGTGTATGTGTATGTGTGTGTAGTGTATGTGTGTAGTATGTGTGTGTGTGTAGTGTATGTGTGTGTATAGTGTATGTGTAACTCTATACCTGATGTGTCGGGTGAGTTGATGGTGGGAGATGTGTTTTATGATGTTATGGTGTGTGTATAGTGTATGTGTATGTAGTGTATAGTGTGTGTGTGTGTGTAGTGTATGTGTATGTGTGTGTAGATGGCAGAACAGAGTGGAAGAGTATGTAAAGGAGAGTAACATGAGGGGAAGGGGAGGGGCTGGACCAAGTAAGGAGGGAGTGTTGGAACAGGGAAGACTGGAGACTTTTCTGTCGTGGCCACACCCTTTGGGAACGAGGCGTCAGAGCTATAGATAGATAGATAGATAATTGAAGAAGTAAAATTATGCTATTGGCAGAGCTTATAGGTTGGATGAATTTTGTTGTTGTTGATGTTGTTACAGGGAAAAAACAAATTAAAATAAAAGAGGGGTTATATGTCCCTATATGCTATAAACCTGTCCCCCTATTCCTGCACCCCCCCCACCCACCCCACCCCCCCCCTTAACACCCACTTATTTACTTGTCCTTTCCACTTAACACCCACTTAAGAGAAAGAGAGAGAGAGAGAGAGAGAGAGAGAGAGAGAGAGAGAGAGCACTTAACACCCACTTAAGAGAGAGAGAGAGAGAGAGAGCACTTAACACCCACTTAAGAGAAAGAGAGAGAGAGAGAGAGAGAGAGAGAGAGAGAGAGCACTTAACACCCACTTAAGAGAGAGAGAGAGAGAGAGAGAGAGAGAGAGAGCACTTAACACCCACTTGAGAGAGAGAGAGAGAGAGAGAGAGAGAGAGAGAGAGAGAGAGAGAGAGAGAGAGAGAGAGAGAGAGAGAGAGCACTTAACACCCACTTAAGAGAGAGAGAGAGAGAGAGAGAGAGAGAGAGAGAGAGAGAGCACTTAACACCCACTTATTTACTTCCTCCTTCCACCACCAGATGTCAATGAGTGTTACAACCCAACACTCCATGACTGTAACATCAAAGCAACCTGTATTAATCAGTTTGGTACCTTCACCTGTCGCTGTCTACCAGGATATACTGACAGGTGAGTTGTGTGTGTGTGTCTGTGTGTGTGTCTATGTCTCTGTCTCCATGTGTGTGTGTCTGTGTGTGTCTGTGTGTGTGTGTGTGTGTGTGTGTGTCTGTGTGTGTCTCTGTGTGTGTGTCTGTGTGTGTCTCTGTGTGTGTGTCTGTGTGTGTCTCTGTGTGTGTGTGTGTCTGTGTCTGTGTGTGTGTGTGTATGTATCTGTGTCTCTGTCTCCATGTGTGTGTGTGTCTTTCCATCTATCTCCATGTGTCTGTCTATTTTTGTGTGTGTGTGTGTGTTCCTCCATGCATGTGTGTCCGTGTGTGTGTGTGTCTTTCCATCTGTCTCCATGTGTCTGTCTGCCTCTCTTGTCTCTGTGTGTGTGTGTGTGTGTGTGTGTGTGTGTGTGTGTTCCTCCTCCATCACTGCATCTATTATTTTACTTTTATTTATTGTTTTAATTTATTAGTTATATTATTTTTATTTTTTTATCATTACACCGCCCCAAAGGGAGGGTGTATTGTTTTTGGTGCTGGATATTTATTTATCTGTTTGTGTGTTTGTTTATGGTCTAGCGTCCACAGGTTTAGCCGTATGATGTTCATTTGTTTTCTATTGATAGATATTCATCATAAAACAAAATGATTAACTTTTGGGCAAAATTATTATTATTATTTTCATTTTTTTTTTAATTATTATTACTGTATTTTCATTTACAGTATTATTTTCAATTTTTTTTTATATATATATATATTATTATTTTCATTTTTTTTTATTATTATTTATTATTTTCATTTTTTTTAAATTATTATTACTGTATTTTCATTTATTTTTATTTTTATTTATTATTTTCATTTATTATTACTGTATTTTCATTTACAGTATTATTTTCATTTATTTTTATTTTCATTTATTTTCATTTAAAAAAAATTATTATTACTATATTTTCATTTACAGTATTATTTTCATTTATTTGTATTTTCATTTATTATTTTCATTTATTATTACAGTATTTTCATTTATTTTTATTTTCATTTATTTTTAATTATTATTACTATATTTTCATTTACAGTATTATTTTCATTTATTTTTATTTTCATTTATTATTTTCATTTAAAAAAAATTATTATTACTGTATTTTCATTTACAGTATTATTTTCATTTATTTATTATTTTGATTTATTATTACTGTATTTTCATTTACAGTATTATTTTCATTTTTTTTTAATTATTATTACTGTATTTTCATTTACAGGATTATTTTCATTTTTTTAAATTATTATTACTGTATTTTCATTTACAGTATTATTTAAAAAAAAAAAAAATATTATTACTGTATTTTCATTTACAGTATTATTTTCATTTTTTTTTTTTTTTTTTTTTTTTTTTTTTTTTTTTTTATTATTATTATTTTGATATATTATTTGTGTTTGTGTTGTCCGTACAGACGTTCCTCCGACCCTGAAGAGTCTGGTCGTGAGTGTGAGTCGTGTTCAACGGACTACTGTAATAAACGCGGGGATTGTTCCATTACAAGTGGTCAGAAGGTTTGTCAGTAAGTGGTCATATACATACATACATACATACATACATACACACATACATACATACATACATACATACACACATACATACATACATACATATTCTACACCATAATGATAATGATATATAATAATAATAATAATAGTAGTGATAATGATAATAGTAATAGTAATAATAATAATAATAGTAATAATAGTAATAGTAATAATAGTAGTGGTATTGATAATAGTAATAATGATAATAATAGTAGTAATAGTAATAATAATAAAAATAATAGTAGTAATAATAATAATAGTAATAATAGTACTGTAGTGGTAATGATAATAGTAATAATGACAATGATAGTAGTAATAGTAATAATAATAAAAATAATAGTAGTAATAATAATAATAGTAATAATAGTAGTGATAATGATAATTGTAATAATGATAATAATAGTAGTAATAGTAATAATAATAAAAATAATAGTAGTAATAATAATAATACAAGTAGTAGTAATAATAATAATACATATATACATACACCCCCCCCACACACATAACATAACATAACCCCCCCCACCTCCCCCCCCCAACAGATGCCGTGGTTCATACTATGGGAATCGGTGTGAGGTGGACGGTGAGGTGTTGGGTGTGGCTGTAGGTGCGTCTGTAGCGGCCGTACTCATCATCATACTCACACTTATATTTCTCTGTATGTGGAGGTGAGTCAGTTTGGGAATTGCAGTCTGGGTTTTTTTACATTTTTATTCTGTTTTTTTTTACATTTTTATTCTGTTTTTTTTTACATTTTTATTCTGTTTTTTTTTACATTTTTATTCTGGGTTTTTTTACATTTTTATTACACCGCTCCGAAGGGGGGCGGTGTATTGTTTTTTTTCGGTGCCGGATATTTATTTATTTATTTATTTATTTATTTATTTATTTATTTATTTATTTATCTGTTTGTGTGTTTGTTTATGGTCTAGCGTCCACAGGTTCAGTCGTATGATGTTCATTTTTTTTCCATTGATAGATATTCATCATAAAACAAAATGATTAACTTTTGGGCAAAATTGGTCGAAGGTCAAGGTCACAAAAAAATAAGGCAGATTGATTTTTATAAGAGATTTCAACACAGAGGCCTGAGTAGTAATCCAAACCTTCACTATTCTTATGGGAGATTTCAACAGTACCCAAAGTAGTGATACAAACCCTTATTATTATTATTATTATTATTATTAAGGGGTGGTGTTGCCATCGAATAATGTCTTGTTTTTATTGTTTCCGTTTTTTTGTGTTTTGTTTTTTTCGTTTGTTCTCTTCCCTTTCTTTTCATTCCTACACCCCCCAAGCCTGTCCCCCTACTCCTGAACCCCCCAAACCCCTCCCAAGCTTGTCCCCCTATTCCCACACACCCCAAACCCCTCCCAAGCTTGTTCCCCTATTCCCACACCCCCTAAAACCCCCCCAATTCCCCCACACACCCTAAACCAACCCCCTAATTCTCACCCCTCCTAACCCCCCCCCCCTAAGCTTGTCCCCCTATTCCCGCACCCCCTAAACCCCCCCCCAAGCCTGTCCCCTAATTCTCACCCCCCCTTAACTTTATTTCTCTCGTACACACACACAGTCGTCGCTGGAAGGCCCAGGACCGCAAGACTGAGGTGTTGGCGCGGGGGGTGTCAACAGTGGGGGGCGGGGCGGGGCTGGGGGGCTACACCATCAACATGCAGCAGAAGGGTGGGGCCTTAGGAGGGGCAGGGGCAGGGGCTGGAAGGTATGGTGTTGTCGGCACCTTGGAGGACAGAATCAGATGGGCACAGATTGCTGACACACTTACTAATAGAAGTGTTTATGCTGTAAGTATATTATTAGTATTAGTATTATTATTACATATACTGTACATACACACACATTACATACACATACACACTCACCACATACACATACACACACACTACATACACTACATACACATACACACACACTACATACTATACTCATACACACTCACTCACCACATACACATACACACACACACACACACACACACACACTCACACTCACCAATCGGAGTGTTTATACCGTGAGTTTTACATATGTTTTTGTTATTCTATTTAATTTGTAATCCTTAATGTATTTTTATATTAATAATAATGATAGTTTACTACAGTATTATATATATATCATTTTTATTTCTTTGCAATGTACTGTACAGACTCTATAATTATAACCATTGTAAAAACAGTATTGGACAATTTGATACATACTGTACATATAACTAACTGAGTATATTCAGATACATATTTACATCTGCTATTAAAACACACACACACACACACACACACACACACACGTTCCACCTTTCATTGGCTTTGGGTTCCCTGTAATTCATTCATAAAGATACAAGGAATTACTAAAATTTAAACTGCTAAATGTTGCCAATATACAACCATGTTTTTATTGCACTTTCTACTTGCTTTAACTGTACTATAAATCCTCTTAACTTGTGACTTCCTATAAATAACACTTAACTTATGACTTCCTATAAATAACACTTAACTTGTGACCTGGTACAAATGGCCTTAACTTGTGACCTGGTATAAATAACACTTAACTTATGACCTCCTATAAATAACACTTAACTTATGACTTCCTATAAATAACACTTAACTTATGACCTGGTACAAATGGCCTTAACTTGTGACCTATAAATAAGACTTAATTAACTTATGACCTGGTACAAATAAGACTTAACTTATGACCTGGTATACACACACTTCAGCAACAGGTAGAGAGTGGTCTGGGTGGTGTTGGTGTTAGTGGTATGGGTGTTGGTATGGGTGTGTATGCAGCCTCTAGCAGCGACTACCTCACCGCCGCACACCACCCCCGCCCTCTCTCCGCCCTAAACCGTGTATCCCGCGCCCTGGGTGGTGCCGGGCGGGGAGGGGTGGGACGGGGAGGGGGAGGACTGGGCGACCAACTCCGCAAGGCCCTCAAGAAAGCCCGCAGGAGAAGTAGAAAGAGTCGTCGTAGAGGTCGGAACAGAGAACCTCCAGAACCAACACTCAACCTACAACAACTCATGGCTTTACACGCCCAACTTACTGCTGTTAGTTATATCACCAACTCACCTTATTTCTAGCTCTCTCACTTTATTTCATCCTTTCTCACTTTATTTTATTTCTCTCACTTTATTTTATTTCTCTCTCACTTTATTTCTTCCTCTCTCACCTCACCTTATTTCTATCTCATTTTATTTCTCTCACTTTATTTTATTTCTCTAGCACTTTATTTCATTTCTCTGTCACCTCACCTTATTCCTCTCTCACTTTATTTTATTTCTCTGTCACTTTATTTCATCCTCTGTCACTTTATTTTATTTCTGTCACTTTATTTCCTCTATCTAATACAATTCTCTTTTCTACTCACTTGTGTGTTCTGTAGTGAGGGTATGCAAGCACACACACACACACACACACACACACACACACACACACACACACACACACACACTTGGACCAAATTTCAACCCAACTGACAACAGTAGACTGACAGACTAAAATTTAATAAAGCAAAGAATTTTTTTTTTTTAGTATATTATCCAGAATATATATTTGTTTATTTATTTATTTATTTATTTATTCCCTTCTATTTTTTAAGGTTTACAACAAATTGATAATATCAGACTATGAAACTATGTGTTAAATGATGTGTTTATGTGTGTGTCTATGTGTTAAATGATGTGTTTATGTTTATATTTATGTGTTAAATGATGTGTTTATGTGTGTGTCTATGTGTTAAATGATGTGTTTATGTGTGTGTGTCTGTGTGTTAAATGATGTGTTTATGTGTGTGTCTGTGTGTTAAATGACGTGTTTATGTGTGTGTCTGTGTGTTAAATGACGTGTTTGTGTTTATATTTATGTGTTAAATGATGTGTTTATGTTTATGTGTTAAATGACGTGTTTATGTGTGTGTCTATGTGTTAAATGATGTGTTTATGTGTGTGTCTGTGTGTTAAATGATGTGTTTATGTGTGTGTCTATGTGTTAAATGGTGTGTGTGTGTGTTAAATGATGTGTTTGTGTGTTAAATGGTGTGTTTGTGTGTGTGTCTATGTGTTAAATGATGCGTTTATGTTTATATTTATGTTTCAAATGACGTGTTTGTATTTATATTTATGTTTGTATTTCTGTTTCAGGCTGGTGCGTCTTCTTCAGGCTATGCATCCCTGGGCACCTTAAACACTACTACAGCCTCTCCTTCAGGTATGTACTCCATCCCTACAACACTACAACAACAACAACAACAGTTTGGGCTACAGCACCTCAACCCAATGTCACACTTGTCATCACTGCAAGAACAACAACATCAACAACAACAACAACATCAACAACAACAACATCATCATCAGCAACAACAACAACTTCTTCATCATCAACAACAACAACTTTACGGTAAACACAACACATCATACTTTTTGTTTACTTTTTGTTTGTGTGTTGTTAGCTGATTGTATTATTGTATGTATTGTTTGTAGGCAGTAAACAGATAGACATAATGAAACTATAATGTTACGAAATACAGATAGACATAATGAAACTTTAATGTTACTAAATGTATGTATGTATGTATTGTATGTATGTATGTAGTCAGTAAACAGATAGACATAATGAAACTTTAATGTTACTAAATACAGATAGACATAATGACACCTTAGGCTGCTTTCACACGAGCGTTTCCGAACGCGCGTTCGGAAACGCGACGTTTTAACATTCAATGGAGTTAAATGGAACCTTTCACACGACACGTTGCACGCTAGTCGAATGCGGCGCAGACGTCCAAGCCAGCAAGGACGCGTGCGTCGTTATTAACGCGCGTGTCGTCACTGGCTACTGGTGGCAATGGGAGCTTACACACGAGCGTCTAGGTACGACGCGTACAGGCTGGGTGAGAGCCGAGAGGAATCTGTTTATTCTGTTAGTTCTGTTCAAACCTTCCACACAGATGGATGGATGATGCTTGTGTGTACTATATTTGTGTACAGTACACTGGCATCAATTATTTCTGGTGTGTAGTACATTCAAGTATAATATATATTAATTGATAGTAAATATGCATATATATTTCAGCATAATAATTGTTATAAGGTACATGTACATGTATGTATACATCATGTAGCCTAATAAAATTAATGAACTAACATTAATGAACTTGGTGGGAAAGGAGGGTGGAGGTAGGGGCCTGTCAAAATTGAAACGCGGACGCGTGTCGAACGCGGGTACTAAAATCTGACCATATAAAAATCTGACCCGAACGCGCGTACAAAAACGCTCGTGTGAAATTAGCCTTAATGTTACTAAGTATATGTACTGTATGTGTGTTTTGTATAGGTGGAGGAGGAGGTGTGTCCCGTGCCACTACACTTGGAGCCCGAACACCAGTACCACTATTAGACCTTAGTGGTGGTGGCGGTGGTGGTATCGGCGGTGGCTCTACAGTGGGTCCCATGGGGGGGGGTAGTGTGGCGCCATCTGGACCAATCAGCTGTGGCGGCGTCGGTAGTGAAGATCAGTCCTATCACCTGCCTCGGCCCAAGTCTAGGGTCTCACTAGGGGTGGGTACCGGTCTCGCCCAACAACAACAACAACAACAACACTCACGCATCGCACGAAGTTATAACTCACTTCTATTCTAATTCATTTGTCCTTCCCTTACTATCTATCTATCTATTTATCTATCTATTTATTTATCTATTTATCTATCTATCTATCTATCTATTTATCTATCTATCTATCTATTTATTTATCTATCTATCTATCTATTTATCTATTTACCTATCTATCTATATATCTATCTATCTATCTATCTAAACACCTTCTTTACAAACTCATCACCTTACATTTTCTCTACATGTCCAAACCATCTCAATTATTTTTTATATGGTAACACATTATTTTCTCTTGTTTTTTTTATATGGTAACACATTATTTTCTCTTGGTTTTTTTATATGGTAACACATTATTTTCTCTTGTTTTTTTTTATATGGTAACACATTATTTTCTATTGTTTTTTTATATGGTAACACATTATTTTCTCTTGTTTTTTTTTATATGGTAACACATTATTTTCTCTTGTTTTTTTTTATATGGTAACACATTATTTTCTCTTGTTTTTTTTATTTGGTAACACATTATTTTCTCTTGTTTTTTTATATGGTAACACATTATTTTCTCTTGTTTGTTTTATATGGTAACACATTATTTTCTCTTGTTTTTTTTTATATGGTAACACATTATTTTCTCTTGTTTTTTTTTTATATGGTAACACATTATTTTCCAATCTCACTTTCCTTCTTCATTTATAATTCTATCACTAATTATAAAACTATTAATTTTGTTTATATTATTATTGTTGTGAATTATATCTTCTCTTAATTAATTCTTTTACTTAAATATTTATATCAATAATTATTCATATGGTACAAACCTCTCAGTTAATTGGGGGGGGGGGTTTAGGGGACAGGCTTTGGGGGAGGGGTGTGTGGGATTGGGGGTCAGGCTTGGGGGGGGGAGGGGTAGAAATCCTGTCCCCTATTCCTGCACCCCCCCAAGCCTGTCCCCCTATTCCTGCACCCCCTAAACTTTTGCTATTTAACTTATATCACACACACACACACACACACACACACACACACACACAAACACACACACACACAAAAAAAAAAACACACACACAAACAAACTGTAATTAATCCTAACACTCATTATAATTATGTATAATATATTTCGGTGATACATTTACAGTAGTTGAAAAATTGACTTAAAAATAATAATAGGCATCATATCTATAATTATTAACTAACTTTTATTAGCTCCAAAACTCATTAATTAATAGTAGTTTATTATTGTAAGTGATAGTTAGAGAATTGTAGTTGAAATAAATAATGGGCATCATATTTATAATTATTGACTAATTTTATTATTATTATGTACATTATATTTGTTGATAGTTAGAGAATTGTGTTTGTTAGTTTGTTAGTTATTATGAGAGGCTAAATAAAGAGGGTGGGGGCGGGGGAGACAGTGTTACCAATTTTGTGGGTAGGTGTTGGGCGCAAGTGGACAGTGTTACCAATTTTGTGGGTAGGTGTTGGGTGCGGGGGGGGGGAGACAGTGTTACCAATTTTGTGGGTAGGTGTTGGGCGCAGGGGGGGAGGGAGACAGTGTTACCAATTTTGTGGGTAGGTTCGGAGTATACAGTACACTATGTATGTATGTGTGTATGTATGTATGTATGTATGTATGTGTGTATGTATGTATGTATGTATGTATGTATGTGTTAAAGTACAGTTGCCTAAAAAGGTATTGTGACAACTATTGATACAATATTAAAATATGATATTATTAATGTCCGTAGTTGTTTGTAGGGATTATAAGTATGTATTACAGAAGGATATGTATACAGTATTTCCTTCTGTTATACATGGTTATAAGTATGTATTACAGAAGGATATGTATATTTCTTTCTGTTATACATGCTTATAAGTATGTATTACAGAAGGATATGTATATTTCCTTGTGTTATACATGTTTATAAGTATGTATTACAGAAGGATATGTATATTTCTTTCTGTTATACATGTTTATAAGTATGTATTACAGAAGGATATGTATATTTCCTTCTGTTATACATAATTATAAGTATGTATTACAGAAGGATATGTATATTTCCTTCTGTTATACA
>JAWZYT010003107.1:122500-125000 GCA_034508575.1 Petrolisthes manimaculis | reverse complement strand
TTAATTAAGATATAAGGTGCCGTTGTAAAGGCAATATTTCCCATCAACCATTGAAATTGTAACAAGCATTTTTAGGAATAGAAAATTGTAAAGTAAAAAGGGAAATAGATTAAGATAAAAATATATATATATAAGTTTATAAGGTGCCGTTGTAAAGTCAATATTTCCCATCAACAACATAACCAATTAATTAAGAAGATATGGCAAGTTGGCAACACTGGATGAAGATGTGTCAAGTTGGCAACACTGGATGACAGATGTAAACAAACCCTGAACCTTCACCAATATTTTCACGTTAATTAGAAGGATTTATTTATTTATTTAACCCGAATTAAGGCCAGAATTAACACACACACAATACGGTAAGTTGTTAAATATATAATAATGAAGTGATTAGTGAAGTTAATGATGTAATTAATACTATTTTATATAAGAAAAGACCAAATAATATCATCAATAGAAACTGATACGTGTTGTAATGTCAGTTTAATTAAGGGGGTGCGGGAGTAGGGGACAGGATTGGGGGGGGGGGGTTGGGGGGTGCGGGAATAGGGGGACAGGCTTTCTAACCACCCCAAGCCTGTCCCCCTATTTCCGCACCCCTCAAATCCCCCCCAAGCCTGTCCCCCTATTCCCACACCCCCTTAATATTATTACTATATTGTATTATTATTATTATTATTTATTTATTACTACTATATTATGGTAAATTTACATAAAACCTGTGTTCACTATATTGTATATATTAGTATCATTATTCACTATTTTGGACCATTCTAACACACTTTTCATCTATGGTGTTTGTCTCGGAAATGCCTCGTTTTCGAGATATGCCCCGTTTACAAACATAATTTGGAAACTAGTCTGACCTGACCTGACCTAACCTGACCTAACCTAACCTAACCTAACCTAACCTAACCTAACCTAACCTAACCTAACCTAACCTAACCTAACCTAACCTAACCTAGATCACAGCAGACTACCTGGACCTAACCTGTACAAACTACCGGGACCTAACCTGGACAAACAATCACTATTATTATTACTATATTATTATTTATTACTATATTACTATTACCATTATTATTATTATTATTTATTGCAGAGATTACGTCTAATGAGTCAATATGGATGAAGAAGAAGACGTTTATCTGAGTGTAATAAGGCAAGACATTGTTAAATATGATATGTTAATCAAAAGTCTTATACAGGTGAGTAGAAGACAGGTATTAGTACTCTTAGCATTTTAATTATGGGGGTATGGGAGTAGGGGACAGGCTTGGGGGGGGGGGGGGGGGGGTTAAAAGGATATAATTATGTGATAGATATATTTATTCATCTTTGATCATGGGTGTATTGTAGTGTAATTTATCTTTACTTGTTTATTATTATTATTATTATTATTATACCTGATATATATATAGTATGTGGATATAGATAATGTGATATACAGTATGTGGATATAGATCAGTATGTGAATATAGATAATGTATATATGTGTGTATAGATCAGTATGTGAATATAGATAATGTATATATGTGTGTATAGATCAGTATGTGGATATAGATAATGTGATATACAGTATGTGAATATAGATAATGTGATATACAGTATGTGAATATAGATAATGTGATATACAGTATGTGAATATAGATAATGTGATATACAGTATGTGAATATAGATAATGTGATATACAGTATGTGAATATAGATAATGTGATATACAGTATGTGAATATAGATAATGTGATATACAGTATGTGGATATAGATAATGTGATATACAGTATGTGGATATAGATAATGTGATATACAGTATGTGAATATAGATAATGTGATATACAGTATGTGGATATAGATCAGTATGTGAATATAGATAATGTATATATGTGTGTATAGATCAGTATGTGGATATATATAATGTGATATACAGTATGTGGATATAGATAATGTGATATACAGTATGTGGATATAGATAATGTGATATACAGTATGTGAATATAGATAATGTGATATACAGTATGTGAATATAGATAATGTGATATACAGTATGTGAATATAGATAATGTGATATACAGTATGTGAATATAGATAATGTGATATACAGTATGTGAATATAGATAATGTGATATACAGTATGTGGATATAGATCAGTATGTGAATATAGATAATGTATATATGTGTGTATAGATCAGTATGTGGATATATATAATGTGATATACAGTATGTGGATATAGATAATGTGATATACAGTATGTGAATATAGATAATGTGATATACAGTATGTGAATATAGATAATGTGATATACAGTATGTGGATATAGATCAGTATGTGAATATAGATAATGTATATATGTGTGTATAGATCAGTATGTGGATATAGATAACGTATATATGTGTGTATAGATCAGTATGTGGATATAGATAATGTGATATACAGTATGTGGATATAGATCAGTATGTGAATATAGATAATGTGATATACAGTATGTGGATATAGAT
>JAWZYT010003107.1:107500-120000 GCA_034508575.1 Petrolisthes manimaculis | reverse complement strand
TGTTTGTTTGTTGTGTTGTTGTTAAGTTGTTTGTTTGTTTGTTGTGTTGTTAAATTGTTGGTTGGTTTGTTTGTTTGTTGTGTTGTTGTTGAGTCCTTTGTTTGTTTACAGTGTTGTTAAGCTGTTTGTTTGTTTGCTGTGTTAACTCCTTTGTTTGTTTGTTTGTTTACTGTGTTGTTAAGTCCTTCACTGAGGGACTGATGATGAGTATATAATGAAGTAAAAGTGATGTATTGTATACAAGTATTTATTCATTGTAGGTACATGTATATAAAATTATTTATTATTTATATTCCACTCACCAGAAAATAGTGTTTGGAACTCCATTGCAAACCCCCATGTCACCCCCCCAACCCCCCCTAAAACCCAAGCCTGTCCCCCTACTCCTGCACCCCCCCTAACCCCCAAGCCTGTCCCCCTACTCCTGCACCCCCCCTAGTCCACCCCCAAGCCTGTCCCCATACTCTAACCCCCACATTAAACTCTGACTATTTCCCACAGTGGACGGTTCTCAGACAATCACGGCCACACAGGAGGAACTGAAGACAATGGACTCTGTGATCGGTCAGGCGGGCAAAATTCTCAGTAAATACGGACGCAGAGAAAACACCGACAAACTGCTCATCTTCCTGGGTCTGGTGTTCTTCATGGCCGCCTGTCTCGTCGTCATGAGAAACAGATTCCCGTTGTTCTTCTAAGGTAACGAGATTATTTATGCCGGGCCGTACAGTACTTGGGTTTTTTTCGTTTCTCCGAGGTATAATTTTTTTTTTTTTTTTTCTGAGGTATAATTTTTTTTTTTTTTTCTCAGAGGTATAATTTTTTTTTTTTTTTTTACTCCGAGGTAAAATAATATATACTCAGGTTTTTTTCGGGTTCTTATCGTTTCTCTGAGGTAAAGATTTACTCGGGAAAAACAAAAAAAAACACAAGATACAGTATGTTAATGAGGTTTTTGTTTCTCTGAGGTAAAAAGAAATAGAAAAACAAAAACCCGAGTACTGTATAAGTTAATTTTTTACTTGGGTTTTTGTTTTTCAAAGGTAATTTACTTGGGTATTTGTTTGTTAGTTTGTTAGTTAATTTGTTAGTTCGGGTTTTTGTTTTTCTAAGTAATTTTTTACTCGGGTTTTTGTTTTTCAAAGGTAATTTACTTGGGTATTTGTTTGTTAATTTGTTGTAGGGTTTCTGTCGTGATGCCTTTGTATTCCAGAGATGTTATTTAAAAATTAAGGAAATAATAATAATAATAATAATTTTACATACTTGTACTGTACATGGTTTTAAAAGTCTTGCAAATTTGGTTAATCTTTCTTTCTTTGCTTCCTCTAGTTTAAGATTCACTTTTCATAATATATCACAATTATTAACTACCATAATTTATATAATATAATGTATATAATAACAATAAATATCATAAGAATCACACACAATAAGGAAAGTGAAAAAAAAACAAAATCCATGACTTTTCTTGTTTTAATTAACTTAACTTGACAACAGTGGTACAAAAGTGGTAAAAATATTATATTCGTGTATACAACGTGTGTCACAACATATTACAATAACTTATACAACAGATAGACTTTATACAATTTAATCTTAAGAGTTACCGTATAATTATTTTGTTGTGTTTATAAATTATGTTATGTGGGATGGAAGGCTGGTTGGTAGTTTGTTGGTAGACAAGTATTATAACATTATATTATCACTTTTATATCAAAATATTATATACGGTACTAACAATACAAACAATGTATAATATAGTCTAATTAATTCTTTAATGGCTGGTAGGAGTGATGGTAGACAAATATAATTATAACTCATATATATATATACTATAAGGTTAATCAAATTATTATATATTAACATTACAAACCAATCTTATGAAGGAAGTATACACATTGCCATCCAGTCCACTATTTGTCAACAAGTTACAACCTTTTTTTATGCAGTATCACACACAACAAAATAAAATACACAGTACTCTAAATTAAATAGTATAGTATATCTCTTGTGTAAGTTATTGGTATACGTCTAAATACACCATGTATAGTACAATATTGGCAACTGTGAACAATGTATTATATTATATATACATCTCACTTCACATCATAATATTATCAGTAGTATTGTAGTGGGTATATGTATATGTAAAACAATTGTGTTCTGTGAAGCTCTTTGATTTATAAACACTCATTAAGGCGGTGTGGGAGTAGGGGGCAGGCTTGGGGGGGGACTGGGGGTGGGGGTACAGTATAGAGTAACTGGCATTATCCCTTATCCTGTACAGAAAAAAATTAAATAATGATGTAAGATAATGATGCTATTTAGATTATTATTGTCTGCTGCAAAATAAAAACAGTAAAAATAGCAAAAACCGCTTCACAGAACTCGTGTGTAATGCTACATAAACCCGACTCATATTACAGGCTATAAATGTTAAGAGGGTGCGGGAGTAGGGGACAGGCTTGGAGGGGGGGGGGTTGATGGGGGTGACAGGCTTGGAGGGGGGTTTGGGGTGTGTGGGAATAGGGGACAGGCTTAGGGTGAGTGGGTAAAGAGCTTGTCCACTATTCCCGCACCCCCCAAGCCTGTCCCCCTATTCCCACACACCCCTAACCCCCCCAAAGCCTGTCCCCCTACTCCTGCACCCCCTAAAAAACAGTGGGACGAGAATAATTTTCCTACAGCCTTACTTGGGGGAAATAAAATGTGGTACAGTCCATTCTCATTTTACACTGATATTATGTATGTGAAATAAATTGTATGTGTGTGTGTGTGTGTAATGAATATGTATGTATGTATGTATGTACTGTAAATACTTAATTGTACACTATATTACACACATGTAATATAAAAGTGTACTGTACAATGAGGGTTTTCTGTACACACACACATTACATTACACACACAATATACAAGTGTAAAATGAGAGTTAACTGTATTGTAAATGAAATGGAAGGAGAAAGTACCGAGCATAAAAGGAATACTCTAGAAAACAAAAAGAATATAGCAAAGATAGCGAAAAAATACCTCTATGGACCAAAAAGTATATAATATAATGAATACTGTTATAGTATTTATATTATTATTATTATTATGTGAGGCTATTATTTATATTATTATTATTATTATTATGTGAGGCTATTATTTATATTATTATTATTATTATTATTATGTGAGGCTATTATTATTATTATTATTATGGTGTGGGAACAGGCTTGGGCAGGGAGATTATGGGGACAGGCTTGGGTGGGGTTTAGGGGGGTGCGGGAACAGGCTTGGGGGGGGGGGTTAGGGGGGTGCGGGAATATGGGACAGGCTTTCTACCCACCCAAAGACCCTATTCCCGCACCCCTCAACCCCCCCCCCTATTCCTGCACCCCCCAACCCCCCCCCCCCAAGCCTGTCCCCTATTGAGCAACACTATAATATTTCTACAACACACACTGTTCATAAAAATACAAATACACCATAATATAATTATTATGATGTTGTGTTAATAAAAAAGAATGTTTGTTTGCTACTGTAACATAACAATGAAACAGAAGCTGCTAAACACACACACACACGCACGCACACACATACACACACACACACACGCATACACACACACACACACACACACACACACACACACACACACACACACACACACACACAAAACACCAAGTGATTTGCAAATACGTGTAAATAGCGAGTCAGTTGAATAAAATTAACACCATAAAAAGACGAGCATTTTAAAAACAGGGTAATAAAATTGTTTGTTTGTTTGTTTGTTTGTTTGTGTAGGTGGTGGTGGTAATTCACTTTTGGTCAAATTGTTAACAAACCAAAAATAAACAAACATACATACATGGACTTAAGATGGAGGAGTAAATTAAAATGAAAATTACTGAAAATAATTAGTCGGAAAATATGAGTTGCCTGCTGTAAAAAAAATGTTGGTGTGAAATATTCTCTCTAAAAAAAAAAAAGCTCCTTCCTTGATGGTGTTTCTCGTATTACATATATTCACTATTATATTGCACTTATGTAAAAGAACACACGCGTACATTTATACATACATACGAATATAAACTTTAAAATACAAACACTTTTCAAAATAATCTGGATACAAAATAATAATAATAATAATAATAATAATCAGAAAAATGTTAAATAACTGATAAATTATTACCAGTGCATGTACAAAAAATCAAAATAAATCAATTTAATCATTAATACCGTAAGCCAATATATTTCAATCCAGTTTCATAATACCTTCCCAGTTCATATCAAACATTAATAAAAATAAAATAATTGTCAAATATCCTTAGCCCTCAAATAACAAAGATAAAGTTAAATATATTTCTCCAATTTACACATCAGATCACAAGTATAATATTTTTTAGAAGATAAAAGTTAAAAATGTATATTATCTCCAAATGTATTATTCACCCAAAGGTAATTACAGTACATTTTATTAGTTTTTACTTTAGTTTAACTTAAGGTGTTAGTAGAGTATAGTATAGTGTTAGCAAATCTGGAGCAAGCACCCCCACCCCACCAAAAAAAAAAAACCCAAGCCTGTCCCCTACTCCCACACCCCCCCAGTCATCCCCCCAAGCCTGTCCCCTACTCCCACCCCCCCCCAGTCATCCCCCCAAGCCTGTCCCCTACTCCCACACACCCCCAGTCATCCCCCCAAGCCTGTCCCCTACTCCCACACCCCCCCAGTCATCCCCCCAAGCCTGTCCCCTACTCCCACCCCCCCCCAGTCATCCCCCCAAGCCTGTCCCCTACTCCCACACACCCCCAGTCATCCCCCCAAGCCTGTCCCCTACTCCCACACCCCCCCAGTCATCCCCCCAAGCCTGTCCCCTACTCCCACCCCCCCTTAATTAATCCTCAAGTATCTAACTCCACAAATACAATATTGTACTTGGTGGAAATTTATACACATCTTCCCTGACGACTGTTATGCTTTGAAACAGAAATAAATATTGATATACAGAGGTCAAGTGTAGCTGCTTGGTGTATGGAAAGTATACATAAAAAGGAAACAAACACCTACACACAAAAACAAACAAGTCACGTGATTGATTACTATAACAAACAAACAATAACTTCAGTCCAAATAAAACATAATTATAAAAAATAAACAAACACCTACACACGAAAAAACAAACAAACAAACAACATGATTGATTACTGATGACAAACAAACAATAACTTTAGTCCAAATAAAACATAATTATAAAAAGTAAACAAACACCTACACACGAAAAAACAAACAAACAAACAACGTGATTGATTACTGATGACAAACATCTGATGACAAACAAACAATAACTTAATCAGTCCAAAAATCATAAGACAGAGTTATATATATATTTTGAAGAATCATTTGACATAAGTTATATATATATTTTGACATAAGTTATATATATAGTTTGACATAAGTTATATATATATAGTTTGACATAAGTTATATATATATATTTTGACATAAGTTATATATATATTTTGACATAAGTTATATATATAGTTTGACATAAGTTATATATATATAGTTTGACATAAGTTATATATATATATTTTGACATAAGTTATATATATATTTTGACATAAGTTATATATATAGTTTGACATAAGTTATATATATATAGTTTGACATAAGTTATATATATATATTTTGACATAAGTTATATATATATTTTGACATAAGTTATATATATATATTTTGACATAAGTTATATATATATAGTTTGACATAAGTTATATATATAGTTTGACATAAGTTATATATATATATTTTGACATAAGTTATATATATATATTTTGACATAAGTTATATATATATTTTGACATAAGTTATATATATAGTTTGACATAAGTTATATATATATAGTTTGACATAAGTTATATATATATACTTTGACATAAGTTATATATATATTTTGACATAAGTTATATATATATATTTTGACATAAGTTATATATATACAGTAACTTATGTATTACGATTCTTCAAAATATATATATAACTTAAGTTACTGTATATATATTTATGACTTTTTTCACAACACAAGGAGGGATAAGTTAGTTAAGATGAGTGTACAGTAGAGAAACCTGTCCCTGAGAATGTAATGACTGTAATCATACAATACATTATTTTTTTTTTAGTTTGGAAAGAGGTTTGGAGCCGAGGATTATTTATGGAGGTGGTAACAGTGTATGTATGTATGTATGTAATATAGGAAATTAAAAAGGGAGATGGCAACAGTGTATGTATGTATGTATGTATGTAATATAGGAAATGAAAAAGGAAACTGAATTAAACTTATTTTTTTCCCAAGAATATTTATCTGACTTGCAGAATTAATAATAATAATAATAATAATAAAAATAATGAATTTACTGAAACGTTACCTACAGGAAAGATAAAATTGTAATGAGTTTGTCTTTGTTTCAACATACATACAATATCTACATTACATACCAGTTGAAATTTTTGTTTTTGTTTTTTTTAGTCAGTAGCTCACCAATTCATTCACAAAATATAAAAAGAAATTATATTGGAACCCTGTAAATTTACTAGATGCTAACAATTCCTTCAATTCAATTAAATCAATGGTGAAATTATATCCTCACATAATAATAATAATAATAAACTTGTGAGTAAGGACAATAAAAAATATAGTTGCTCGTAAATAATAATAATAATAATAATAATAATAATAATCTTGTGAGTAAGGACAATAAAAAATATAGTTGCTCGTAAATAATAATAATAATAATAAAAATAATCTTGTGAGTAAGGACAATAAAAAATATAGTTGTTCGTAAATAAAGTTGATATCCTCACATAATAATCTTGGGGTCCATTACTGAGTTGGCAATACTTTTATGAGGAAGTACCATACCACCGTTGATGTAGAGTTCGTCCTTCACGATCACGTCTTCTCCCAGCACCGAAAAGTTCTCCATCCTCACCTGTGTGTGTGTGTGTGTGTGTGTCAATAGTCTATCAATTCAGTTTTTACCCTGACTTTACCTAACCTAATCTAGCCTAGCCTAATCTAATCTAACCTAACCTAACCTATCCTAATCTACCCTAACCTAACCTAGCCTAGCCTAACCTAACACAATATATATTTAACACACTATATATATATTTAACACACTATATAAATTATATACTGTATATTTAACACCATATATATTTAACACTATATATTTAACACACAATATATTAAACACACAATATATTAAACACACAATATATTAAACACACAATATATTAAACACACAATATATATAACACACTACATATTTAACACCATATATTTAACACACAACATATATTAAACACTCACCCATTGTCCCACACTACACTTCCATCCAATAATACAGTTTTCCAGCCATGTATGTGAGTGTATAGTAGCTCCTCTGAGTATGGTACATCTCTTGATACACACACCGTCCTCAATCACCACGTCGGGTCCTATCGTTACGTTGGGGCCGATGCGACAGTTACGTCCTATTCGGGCCGAGGGGTCCACCAGCACGTTACCCACAATGCCTGTGTCAAGAGAATAAGATTAATAGATGAATATGGATGAATAAGATAGATGGATAAACGTCGATAAATAAAACAAAACAAATTATTAAACACGGATAAATAAAATAGATGAATATGGATGAATAAAATAGATGGATAAACGTCGATAAATAAAATAATTGAATAAATATGGATAAATAAGATAGATGGATAAACGTCGATACATGAAATAAATGGATAAACATGGATACATAAAATAGATGGATAAACGTCGATAAATGACGAGACGACATACAAAACGACAAAATAAAAGGTTGAACTCACCACTTCCCTTGTGTAACTTGGTGGTGGTGATATTCTTGTTGGTCTTAAAAGAGTTGAGGTACAGACACATGCCGATGAGAAAGTCCTTAGGCTGTCCAATGTCCATCCAGAAGCCGTCCAACTCCTGGGCGAACAGTTCACCCGCCTCTGCCATGTACGGGAACACCTCCTTCTCTATGCTCATTGGTTTATTCTGGGGGGGGGGGGGGAATAGAATGATATAGATACGGTATATTACATTACATTGGTTTATTCTGGGGGGGGGGGGGGGGGGGGAATAGAATGATATAGATAGATACATTGCATTGGTTTGGTTTTATTCTGTGTGTGTGTGTGTGTGTGTGGGGATGAGGAATAGAATGATATAGATAGATACATTACATTGGTTTTATTCTGTGTGTGTGTGTGTGTGTGTGGGGATGAGGAATAGAATGATATAGATAGATACATTACATTGGTTTTATTCTGTGTGTGTGTGGGAAGAGGAAATAGAATGATATAGATTGATACATTGCATTGGTTTTATTCTGTGTGTGTGTGTGTGTGTGGGAGGAGGAAATAGAATGATATAGATTGATACAGTACATTGGTTTTATTCTGTGTGTGTGTGTGTGGGGGGAGGAGGAAATAGAATGATATAGATAGATACTACTCACCTCAATTCTCTTCAGTACCGAGGGGTTGAATATGTACATGCCGGCGTTGATTTTGTTCGATACGAATTCTTGTGGCTTCTCCACGAACCTCTCAATCTTACCTCCCTCCTCGTACACCACCACACCGTATTTACTCGGCTCCTCCACCTTGGTCACCTGTAAACAAAACAAAACAAAATGACGGTAATATAAACGGTAAAAAAAATATCAACTAATTAAAACGATTGATAATTACGAATAAACAGTGTATTTACTCGGCTCCTCCACCTTGGTCACCTGTAAACAAAACAAAACAAAACAAAATGACGGTAATATAAATGGTAAAAATGATTGATAATTACGAATAAACACTGTATTTACTCGGCTCTTCAACCCTGGTCACCTGTAAAAAAACAAAAACAAAAAATGGTGATATAAACATATAAACCAAATAAATAAAATGATGAATAATTACAACAACAAATAAAAAATGGTGATAAATAAAATGATGAATAATTACAACAACAACAAATAAATAAGTGTAGAGAGAGTATAACTGACCACTATAGTTCCTTGGCATCTGTGTAACAAATAAAAAATGGTGATAAATAAAATGATGAACAATTACAACAACAAATAAAAAATGGTGATAAATAAAATGATGAACAATTACAACAACAAATAAAAAATGGTGATAAATAAAATGATGAACAATTACAACAACAAATAAAAAATGGTGATAAATAAAATGATGAACAATTACAACAACAAATAAAAAATGGTGATAAATAAAATGATGAACAATTACAACAACAAATAAAAAATGGTGATAAATAAAATGATGAACAATTACAACAACAAATAAAAAATGGTGATAAATAAAATGATGAACAATTACAACAACAAATAAAAAATGGTGATAAATAAAATGATGAACAATTACAACAACAAATAAAAAAGGGTGATAAATAAAATGATGAACAATTACAACAACAAATAAAAAATGGTGATAAATAAAATGATGAACAATTACAACAACAAATAAATAAATAAGTGTAGAGTAGAGTATAACTAACCACTATAGTTCCTTGGCGTCTGTGTAATAAATAAAAAGATGAATAATTACAACAACAAACAAATAAATAAATAAATGTAGAGTAGAGTATAACTGACCACTATAGTTCCTTGGCGTCTGTGTTGTTTATGGAAGTGGACCATCTGAGTGAAGGGGAAGTCACAGATCACATCAGAGTTGAGTACAAAGAACGGTTCATCATTCGCCGCCAGGACGGACTCGGCTAACTTGATGGGACCGGCTGTACCGAGAGGCTCCGATTCCAACGAGAAGGTAATCTGGATACCTAACTGTTTAAAATGATATATATATGTATAGGTAAGTAAGAACACACACACACAATTGTTAAAAATGTATAGGTAACACACACACACACACACACAATCGGTTCACACACACACACAATCTGGATACCTAACTGTTTAAAATTATATATACTGTATAGGTAAGTAAGAACACACACACACAATTGTTAAAAATATATAGGTAACACACACACACACACACACAACCGGTTCACACACACAAACACACACACACCATCCTCAATACTGACTTCTACCCCCGATGTCTCCTATTTGGCACTAAGGAAAACACACACACACACACCATCCTCAATACTGACTTCTACCCCTGATGTCTCCTATTGGGCACTAAGGAACACACACACACACACACACACACACACACACACACACACACACACACACCATCCTCAATACTGACTTCTACCCCTGATGTCTCCTATTGGGCACTAAGGAACACACACACACACACACACACACACACACACACACACACACACACACACCATCCTCAATACTGACTTCTACCCCTGATGTCTCCTATTGGGCACTAAGGAAAACACACACACACACACACACACACACACACACACACACACACACACACACATCCTCAATACTGACTTCTACCCCTGATGTCTCCTATTGGGCACTAAGGAAAACACACACACACACACCATCTCACCCCCCCCCTACACAAACACCATCACACCCTCCCACACCACACACACACACACCCTCTCATCTCACCCTCTGTGCCTCTTGTGCGAGTTCTTGTTCCATCTTCTCTGCATGGTAAGACACAGCCAACACCACCTGGGTCACACCGGCTGCCACCAGGGCCTCGATCTGGTGTAGGACGATGGGTTTGTTGGCGAATTCCACGAGGGGTTTGGGTCGGCTGAGGGTGAGTGGTCGTAGCCTCGTCCCATACCCACCCACCAAGATGAGAGCTTTCATTCTACCCAAAGTTACGTCTGTGGAAAAAGGAGGAAGATGGGTGAATGATGTATCTATGAAATAACATATACACACATGAATAAAATAAATAAATAATACATACACACATGAATAAAATAAGTAAATAGCATATACACACATGAATAAAATAAATAAATAACATATACACACATGAATAAAATAAATAAATAAATAACACACACATATATTTTACCCAAAGTTACGTCTGGGGAAAAGGAGGAAAATGGGTGAATGATTAATCTATGAAATAACACATACACACATGAATAAAATAAATAAGTAACACATACACACATATATATTACAAGGGCCTTCATTTTACCCAAGGTTACGTGTGGAAAAAGGAGGAAGATGAAGTGATGATGTGTGAAATAAATAAATAACACACATATATATATTTTACCCAAAGTTACGTCTGGGGAAAAAGGAAGATGGATGAATGATTAATCTATGAAATAACATATACACACATGAATAAAATAAATAAATAACACATACACACATGAATAAAATAAATAAATAACACATACACACATATATATTACAAGGGCCTTCATTTTACCCAAAGTTACGTCTGGGAAAAAAATGAAAATGAAATGATGATGTATGTAATAAATAAATAACACACACACGTCAGGGGAAAAAAAATATGTAGAATGAAATGATGGATGAATGAAATAAATAACACACACACACACAAACATATTATTCATCTCTAATATTTATACATGTATCCATTCATTCATCCTCATTTTATTATAATTTTAAATGTATTATGTATATTTTCAGCCTATCAGCTGCCATTTACCAATAAACCGTATATTATTAATATTATTATTTATTATTACACATCTATAATAATTTATATACACACACACACACAAAGCTTATGAATCACCTATATAATCCTATTGCAGAGAGAGAGAGAGAGGGAGAGAGAGAATAATTTCCACCACACACACACACACACACACACATGTCCAAGGATTGCGTAGTGAGTAATATTTCCATCACACACACACACACACACACACACACACATACATACACACACACACACGTCCAAGGTTTGCATAGTGAGTAATAATACGTGTGTGTGTGTGTGTGTGTGTCAAACTCGTAATATCCCGTATTTTAAATCACAATTATCATATTTTTCTTTAAAGTTATGTATGTATGTATGGTTTTTTTGACACACACACCACTTGTTCTGCTGGTCATATATTCCATTCGTCTATTACTCTATTTGGAAAACTATATATATATATATATTTCTGTACACCTTTATATCTCTCTCTCATACATACACTTTTTCTTTCTCACAACATTCGCCTTTTCTCTCTCTCTCTCTCTCTCTCTCTCTCTCTCTCTCTCTCTCTCTCTCTCTTTTATACACACACATACACTCTTTCTCTCTCACATATACCTATCTCTCTCTTATACACACACACACACACATTCTCTCTCTCTCTCTCTCTCTCTCTCTCTCTCTCTCTCTCTCTCTCTCTCTCTCTCTCTCTCTCTTGTTTCAACATACAGTACTGCTGACGTCATTGTGTGTGTGTGTGTGTGTGTCAAATGTAAACACACAGAAGAAATGAGGGGGAGGAAGAAGGGAAAGGAGGCAGGATTTG
>JAWZYT010003107.1:97500-100000 GCA_034508575.1 Petrolisthes manimaculis | reverse complement strand
GTACGCACTATTTCAAATTCGCACAATTTAAACTTGCATAAAAAGAGAGGAGAGTGAATATAGTTTGAGTTTTGGAGAGTTAGCGATTCTTTCAAGCTGCGTTACGGAAAATGCCGTACCGTAACATAAAGCAATTGTTATGATGCAGTGAATTAGTTTCCTTGTAGGCCTAGTTCTGTTCTGTGTATTAAAGTTAGGAGCTGGGCCTTAGGTATATGTACTCTGTTCAAAACTTGTGTTCCTTTTGGCCTCTTATGCTTAGATAGATCGAAATAGATAGATAGATAGAAATAGATAGATATAGATAGTTAGATAGATAGATAGAAATAGATAGATATAGATAGTTAGATAGATAGAAATAGCTAGATAGATAGATATAGATAGTTAGATAGATAGATATATAGACAGATAAAAATAGCGACAGATAGACAGATAGAAATAGCTAGATAGATAGAGGCTAGTGGAACACAAAGTTTGAACAGACTATAGTAAGCCTTGGTGAGAGGAGAATAGGTTAGGTTAGGTTAGGTTAGGTTAGGTTAGGTTAGGTTAGGTTAGGTTAGGTAAGGTTAGGTTAGGTTAGGTAAGGTTAGGTTAGGTTAGGTAAGGTAAGGTAAGGTAAGGTAAGTTAAGGTTAGGTTAGGTTAGGTTAGGTAAGGTAAGGTAAGGTAAGGTAAGTTAAGGTTAGGTTAGGTTAGGTTAGGTAAGGTTAGGTAAGGTAAGGTAAGGTAAGTTAAGGTTAGGTTAGATTAGGTTAGGTTAGGTATGGTTAAGTTAGGTGAAGTGAGGTTAAGTTAGGTTAGGTAAGGTAAGGTTAGGTTAGGTTAGGTTAGGTTAGATAAGGTTAGGTTAGGTTAGGTTAGGTTAGGTTAAGTCAGGTCAGGTAAGGTAGAGCTAATTCTAAAAATTGCCTCGGGTTTTCTAATAATATTTAATTTATTTTTGGCAATATTTGGGAAAACACGAGATAAGTTTTGCCAAAAAGTTGCCTCGGATTTTCAAATTTTCCCATTTCTTTTAATAATACAGTACTTTAATCACTCAATATATATAGGCCTACTCCCCTAATCACATTTGGAAAACAGTCAAAATAACTATATAAATAATTGTCTGAAAATTTTGCACGTGTGTCAAATTTACTTAACGTATTATAACATAGGGTATTATAAGTCATACTAGGTTAAAATAATCCTACAATGATATAAATTACTTGGTAATAAATACTAATAATAGTAAAAAAAACGTACTACTGGAGAACGACGTTAAAGTTAATATTTACCGAATATCCTGACAAACGACAAACTTTCATTCGCTTAATTTTAAAATACGACACATTTTCACACAAATACCGGTACACAAACATACATACATACATGCACATGCCTTCACACAAACACACACATACATACATACACATGCCTTCACACAAATACACACATACATACATACACATGCCTTCACACAAATACACACACACACACACACCTTCACATACAGTACGGTATATACACACACACGACTTCATACAAACACACACACATACACATCTTCACACAAACACACACACACAGCGATAATAAAAAAAAACATCCATAGTGTATACGAAGGTGTGGTACCGGTACGATAGCTCAATTACCATCGTATCAGCACCACACCACCGTACACACCACGTACGATCGTTCTTGAATATAACCAACACACACACACAAACAAACACACACAAACAAACAAACAAACACAAACAAACACACATACACACACAAACAAACACACACACGCTTTCCACGTCAACATTTCCCCACATATTATATTATTCCAAAATTAATAACTTTCCCAGTTCTCGTATGCAAATTAAATACAAAATCAATATATATCACAACAAATCAACCATAAAATAGGTTTGGAACACTAAAAAAATGGTATATATACTTACAAAATTAATAAAGAAATGAAAAAGTGAGTCGTCTGCCAGTCACTTCAATCTCAACTTGTAAACAATAGGGACCCTTCATCTAAAAATAAATATAATAGTGTTATTTATTTATTTATTTATTTATTTATATATTTATTATTTATATGTCACATTAAATAAGGTGTAAATTGGGTTTGGTTATGCATACAATTGGTGTATATACTTACACATTTAATTATAAAGAAGGGAGTGTGAAAGATTTAATTAAATATAATATACAATGTTGCCATTTTTTTAATTTATCTATTATTTTATTTATATATCACATTAAATAAGAAATCAATTAAGTTTGATACACATAAAATTGGTGTATATAATTATCTACAATGTGAAAAATCTAAATAATATTATATACAATGTTATTCTATTTATTTATCTATTATTTTATTTATATATCACAACAAATAAGGGATGAATAAATTGGGTTTGGTTACACATAAAATTGATGCATAAACTTACAAAATAAAGGAAGTAAAAGTAAAGACGTCATCTGGTCGTCCAAGAGGAGGATTGGGGTACCAAGACCGT
>JAWZYT010003107.1:75000-90000 GCA_034508575.1 Petrolisthes manimaculis | reverse complement strand
CAACAACAACAACAACAACACAACAAGATACAACCACAACAACAACACAACAACAACAACAACAAATGGAGGAGGTACAGATGATGGCAGAAGAAGTGATGGAGGTAATCCCAGAACCCATGAAGCCACGTCGAGGTGTGAAGGTGTATGAAGATGTGATGATACGCAAGACTCGACCCACCTATCTCGGCTCTGACCCTTCCACCGTACCTCAACTCACGACGACCACCTTCCCAGACACCACAGACAAAAACAACACCCTCACAGACACCACAGACAACAACAACACCCTCACAGACACCACAGACAACAACAACACCCTCACAGACAACACAGACAACAACAACACCCTCACAGACAACACAGACAACAACAACACCTTCACAGACACCAACACACTCACGGAATCGGAATCATTATCATCACAGATCATAACAGAAATCCCCACAGATGTTATTATTACGCAGGACAGCCTCACAGCCACTTCTTCTGTAGCTGATGTGAAGGAAGTGTTGCAGGAAGATCAGGCGAAGACACAGATCGATAAAATAGAACCGCAGCGACCCTCACGCGGCCACAAGATCTACGAGAGTGTGGAGAGGCGACGACCGGACACCACAGTAACATCAGAGACATTGTATCTGAAGAAGGAGGAGGAGGAGGAGGAGGAGGAGGAGGAGAAGATGCAGAAAAACAACCAACAACAACCACAACAACAAGAGGAGGTAGAGAAGGAATATGATGAACCCCAGCGACCCACTCGAGGCCACAAACTCTATAGCAATGTGGTACTTAAGATGGATATTGAGGGGGACGTGACTGCCCTGCCTTCATCACAACAACACACACAACAACACACACAACCACAACCCCAACTACAACAGGATGAGCAGAAGGAGAAGGAGGAGAAGGAGAAGGAGAAGGAGGAGGAGGAGAAGGAGGGTGATGAGCAGAGGGAGAAAGTCAAGTTGAAGGAGACAGACGAAGGGACAAGAGATGATGTGAAAGTTTCGGAGGGCGGGACAAACCTGAAGGAGTTAGGAGAGAAGGGCACGAGTGATATAGCCGCCATGGAGGAAGTAATGGAAGAAGGAGAAGGAGGAGGAGGAGGAGGAGGAACAGAAGAGACAACAACAACAACAACACCGAGGATAGCAACCATAGAAGAGAAAGATGCAACCAAAGACGAAATAAAAACATGGATGGATTTGGAGAGGGACAGGGCCGAGATTAGAGTACCCCCATACGCTCGTGTAGTGAAAGAACCAGGCACCAGGGAACTACGCCCAGCCCCGTACACACACACCTACACCTACCACGACGATACAACAACAACGACAACGACAACGACAACAACAACGACGACGATGGAAGAAGATGATGAGGAGGAACCACAACCCCCTCCCATACCACCTAAGAAAAAAGGCCTTCGAACCATATCACCTTTCCCTATAAATCTTGAACCACCACGACCCCCACGCCATCTTAAACCACAACCCACAACCACAACTACAACCAACAACAACCACCACCAGGATTTACAGATGGTGATGATGGTGAATGGTGGTGGTAGTAGTGAGATGATGATGGTGAGCACAGAGGATAGTGAGGTGATAGTGAGTCCAACTAGACCAACGCGTGGTAGTAAAGTATATTCAAGTGTTGATGTTATTTCACCCACGGCACGGAAGAGACATTCTAAAGTAGTCCGTATTGAAGATGTGGCTATTAGTATAATGGACAATGTTGATCATCATACACCACCATACAAACCAACAAGGTATGTATGTGTGTATGTATGTGTGTATGTGTATGTTTGTATATATGTATGTATGTATGAACGAGTATATTTATATGTATGTTTGTTTGAAAGAGTATGTATAAATGTATGTATTGTATGCATGTTCCTTTGCATATATATATATATATATATATATATATATATATATATATATATATATATATATATATATATATATATATATATATATATATATATATATATATATATGTATGTATGTGTGTATGTATGTATGTATGTATGTATGTATGTATAATCAATCATTTAATTAATCTATAGGTATGAATCACATCACTTATACTTTAATATCACACAATACAATGAATATATACTTGATTAGATTTCAATGTTTACACACACATACACACACACACACACACATACACACACACACAGAGTTTTACACACATACACACACACATATACAGAGACAGACAGACAGACTGACACACATACAAACACAGACAGACACACACATACACACACAGACACACACACACACACACAGCGGTGAAAAATAACCTGTGTCTATGTGTCTGTCTGTGTGTCTATCTGTGTGTGTCTGTGTCTGTCTGTCTGTGTGTTTGTGTCTGTGTGTGTGTGTGTGTGTGTGTGTGTGTGTGTGTGTGTGTGTGTGTGTGTGTGTGTCTCTCCGTGTGTGTCTGTGTGTGTACGTGTGTATGTGTAAAACTGTCTGTCTGTGTGTGTGAGTGTGTCTGTCTGTCTGTGTGTGTCTGTGTGTGTGTGTGTCTGTGTGTGTGTGTGTGTGTCAGTTCTGTGGTTACTGGGTGGGTTGGTTAGTCACATACTTCCGATATTAACACATACATATTGTCATGACTAATTATCTACCACAAACAACAACAACAACAACAACAAACAACAACAAACAACCTATTAATCATTCACGTTTAGTCATCACCAAAAGTCTGTATGTATGTCTGTCTGTCTGTCTGTATGTCTGTCGTGAATGAAATATGAATACTGTACTTATTATTATTATTATTATTATTATTATTATTATTATTATTATTATTATTATTATCATTATTATTATTATTATTATTATTATTATTATTATTATTATTATTATTATTATTATTATTATTATTATTATTATTATTTTTATTATTATTATTATTATTATTATTATTACTTCTTCAGGTATTTATTTATATTTATTTGTTTACGTTCCAGACAGCCCCTAGAGCCACCCAGACGTCGACGAAGGGAGGCAGAGAGTCAACAACAACAACAACAACAACAACAAATACAACAACAACAACAACAACAACAAATACAACAACAACAACAACAACAAGATGACTATGAAAATGTTACTCTGTTGTCGCATCCCAGACCAGCTGTTAGGTCCCGCTCCCGTCCCCTTCCCCCTCCACCACCACCACCCAAGAAGGGAAGGATACAACAACAACAACAACAACAACAACAACATCTACAACAACAACAACAACGACGTCAGCTACAGAAGGAGGTGAAGAAGGAGGAGGAGAAGGAGAAGGAGGGGGAGAAGCATATCGCCTCTGAGTCAAGCAGTGAGTCAGTCCATGGCAGCCAACCCAGCCGAGATGAGACAGAGGAGGGAAGGAGAGAAGAGGAGGGTTTAGGTAGGGTTGGTAGTAGTGTTATGCGGGAGGGAACAATCTCTCATACACACTCACTGGCCAGTTCCGCCTCGTCACGCGTCGGGGTAACACCTTCAGTTGTTGGGGAATGTCGTAATGGCCTCGAGAGTGACATAGACCACAACTTGAAAACCATAGAGTCGTCCTTCGCCACGCTAGACACGGTATTGAAGTCCTTACAGACCTATTCCCGGGCATCCCCATGTCGTTTTGGATTGAGGATAAGTGACGAACAACAACAACACAAGGACTCGTCTGACCCCTACGCCTCCTTACAACAACAACAACAACAACATCCCACGAACACAACTTCCCCTACTCCAGCACCCACAGTAGTAAACACAGGCAGAAGTACAACAACGACGAGGGGCAGGGAGGACCAGGGTACCACAACTACAACAACAACACCTGCAACTACAACTCCTACGCAGTCCAGTAGTGACCCAGAGAAACTTATTACAACACATCCACAAGAGACGAACAGTGACAACCTTAAAAGTGACAGTGAATCGATACCTTACAGTGATTCCCCAGCAACACAGGAATATTCAAGGACTGTAAATAAACCAGCGAAAGACTTAAATAAGGAGGAAAAGGAGGAAGAGTTACAATCGAGTCTGGTGGCAGTAGGTCGAGTGGAAAGTGTATCGACAAGGAGACACCAAGTGGAATTAGTAGGGGTCGAGGCAGGAGAAAAACTCGACCCTGAAAAAAGTGAAGAAAGGGGAGAACCCGAACTGGTCAAAACTCCCAAACCCCAAACCTCACTGAAATTTGACGAGGGAGGCAAGACGCTGTTTCAGACCTCAGTGGTTATTGGTGAGGGAGTGAAGAGTTTGTCAAGTGAGGGAGTGAAGTGTTTGTTGTCAAGTGAGGGAGTGAAGAGTTTGTCAAGTGAGGGAGTGAAGAGTTTGTTGTCAAGTGAGGGAGTGAAGTGTTTGTTGTCAAGTGAGGGAGTGAAGAGTTTGTCAAGTGAGGGAGTGAAGAGTTTGTCAAGTGAGGGAGTGAAGAGTTTGTCAAGTGAGGGAGTGAAGAGTTTGTCAAGTGAGGGAGTGAAGAGTTTGTCAAGTGAGGGAGTGAAGTGTTTGTTGTCAAGTGAGGGAGTGAAGAGTTTGTCAAGTGAGGAAGTGAAGAGTTTGTCAAGTGAGGGAGTGAAGTGTTTGTCAAGTGAGGAAGTGAAGAGTTTGTCAAGTGAGGGAGTGAAGTGTTTGTTGTCAAGTGAGGGAGTGAAGAGTTTGATTGAAGAAGATGTCAGAGGGTTAACTAAGGATGTCAAGGATGAAGTAAAGACGGTGTTGAAGTCAGAGAAAGACCCCGTCAGACTTCCACTCGACCCCCTGACATCACTGAAATTCGAAGAGGGAAAGACCAAGTTTGAGACATCAGTGAAAATCGGAGAGGAAGTCACACAGGAGGAGGCAAAGGAAGTCACATCAAGCCCACCGGACGACCCCTTGGCGGAACATGACGTCAGGAAGACTTCAACAGATACTTCACACCAGCAAACACAGTCTTCAGCCACAACAGACCCGGTGAAGTCAGCATTGGTCCAGACATCACCAGACGTCAAGGAAGTGAAAGATCCAGAAGTCATTAAAACCATTCCCCTGACATCACTGAAGTTTGAGGAGGAAGTGAGGGGTGAAGTCAGTGTTACAAAGCCAAAAGATGTCAGGATAGACGACATCCAAGTCCCAACACGAACAGACCGAGACGTCAGAGGTCAGACAGAGGGAGAGACATCACTTGAAGTCACGTATGAAGTCACAAGGAAGTCAGGCGAAGTCCACAAGGATCCCGTTCAAGTGAAGACAGTGCCACAGACGTCACTGAAATTCGAGGAGGGAAAGACAAAGTTTGAGACATCAGTGAAAATTGGAGAGGAAGTCACAGAAACTCATTTAACTTCACAACAACAACGACAACAACAACAACCACATACGGGATCTCATTTGACCTCTCAGAAGCATAAGGACTTGGGTCAAAGGTCAGTGAAAGAGGAGAAGGAAGGAGAGAAGGAAGGAGAGGAAGTGAGAGAGAAAAAGGAAGGAGAAGTGAGAGAGAAAAAGGAAGGAGAAGTGAGAGAAGAGAAGGAGAAGGAAGGAGAGGGAGTGAGAGAGAAGAAGGAAGGAGAGGTGAAAGAGGAGAAGGAAGAGGAAGGAGAGGTGAGAGAGAAGAAGGAAGAGGAAGAAGGGGGAGTGAGAGAGAAGGAGAGAGAAAGAGTAGAAGTGAAAGAGGGAGAAAGAGGAGGAGCAGTTAAAGAAAAGGAAAAAGTAGAAAGAGTAGAAAGAGGAGGAGGAGGAGGAGGAGGAGTAGGAGTAGGTGTGGGGAAAGTAAAAAAAGAGAAGGAGGAACCAGAATTAGTTAAAAAAGAGAAGGAACCAGAATTAGTTAAAAAAGAGAAGGAGGAACCAGAATTAGTTAAAACAGTCCCCCACACACAGCTGAAATTTGACGAGGGAGGCAAGACTCTGTTCCAAACCTTAGTGAAAATTGGGGAGCAAGAAACAGACGAGAAAAAAAAAGTGAAGTGTTTAACTAGTGAGGAAGTGAAGGATTTAACTAGCGAAGGAGTGAAGGATTTAACTAGCGAAGAAGTGAAGGATTTAGTTAGTGAGGAAGTGAAGAATTTACCAAGTGAGGAAGTGAAGGATTTAACTAGCGAAGGAGTGAAGGATTTAACTAGTGAAGGAGTGAAGGATTTAACTAGTGAGGAAGTGAAGGATTTAACTAGCGAAGGAGTGAAAGGTTTAGCTAGTGAAGGAGTGAAGGATTTAACTAGCGAAGGAGTGAAAGGTTTAGTTAGTGAGGAAGTGAAGGATTTAACTAGCGAGGAAGTGAAGGATTTAACTAGCGAAGGAGTGAAGGATTTAACTAGCGAGGAAGTGAAGGATTTAACTAGCGAAGGAGTGAAGAGTTTATTACCAAGTGACAAGACAGAAATTATCAAAGATCCCGTCAAAATCAAAACTAATCCTCAATCCTCACTCAAATTTGATGAGATTGGAGAAAAAAAGGATGATGTTGATGTCAGGAAGGATGTTGTTGATGTCAGCACAGTGTTGAAAGACGTCGTGAGAACATCCCCAGACATCGTGAAGTCCGAGGAGTCCACGATAAAGATTAAGGACCCAGTCAAAGTCCATACGGTGCCACAGACCTCATTGAAATTCGACGAGGGAAAGACCAAATTTGAGACCTCGGTGAAAATTGGAGAGGAAGTGACATACGAGCCAAAAGAAACGGTGCAGACAACAGAAACGGGGGCAACAGAAACGGTGCAGGCAACAGAAACGGGAGCCAAAGAAACGGTGCAGGCAACAGAAACGGGAGCCAAAGAAACGGTGCAGACAACAGAAACGGTAGCCAAAGAAACGGTGCAGGCAAAAGAAACGGTAGCCAAAGAAACGGTGCAGACAACAGAAACGGTAGCCAAAGAAACGGTGCAGGCAAAAGAAACGGTAGCCAAAGAAACGGTGCAGACAACAGAAACGGTAGCCAAAGAAACGGTGCAGGCAACAGAAACGGGGGCAAAAGAAACGGTGCAGGCAACAGAAACGGTAGCCAAAGAAACGGTGCAGACAACAGAAACGGGAGCAAGAGTAAAAGACGCACAAACAACGGTGAAAACAGCAACAGAGACAACAGGAGAAGCAACAGAAACAGGAGCAAGAGCAAAAGACACACAAACAACGGTGAAAACGGCAACAACAACAGAGACAACAGGAGAAACAGGTACAGCCAGGAGTGACAGCATCAACCTCGAGGGGTCAACAGAACAACAACAACAACAACAACAACAACAGGGCAGTAAACGAGGAAAGACTGTATTTGAGACTCTCTTCCAAGTGGACTCCATCAGGAAAAAACAACAACAACAACAACAACACGAAGATCAACAACAACAACAACAACACGAAGATCAACAACAACACGAAAATCAACAACAACAACAACACGAAAATCAACAACAACAACAACACGAAGATCAACAACAACAACACGAAAATCAACAACAACAACAACACGAAGATCAACAACAACAACAACACGAAGATCAACAACAACAACAACAACAACAACACGAAGATCAACAACAACAACAACAACAACAACACGAAGATCAACAACAACAACAACAACAACACGAAGATCAACAACAACAACAACAACAACAACACGAAGATCAACAACAACAACAACAACAACAACACGAAGATCAACAACAACAACAACAACAACAACACGAAGATCAACAACAACCACAACACGAAGATCAACAACAACAACAACAACACGAAGATCAACAACAACAACAACAACAACAACACGAAGATCAACAACAACAACAACAACAACAACAACACGAAGATCAACAACAACAACAACAACAACAACACGAAGATCAACAACAACCACAACACGAAGATCAACAACAACAACAACAACAATCAACATCAGCAGCACCAGAGGACAAGGTTAATCAAGGTCAACAACAACAACAACAACAACAAGACGACGACAGTAGTGTGACAGATTTGGCCTCTAGTTTGGCAGGTATTCGCTCAACCTTGGAAAGTGTGATTGACAGTTTTCCCTCTCAACAACAACAACAACAACAACAAAACCCAAAACTATCCGATTCTGATTCCTGTTATTTCTCATCCCTCCTCAATTCTTCTTCTTATTCTTATTCTCCTCCTCCTCCTCTTCTTTCCAGTTCCTTGCTTCCTTCTTCTTCTCCTCCTCCTCCTCTTCTTTCCAGTTCCTTGCTTCCTTCTTCTTTTTCTCCTCCTCCTCCTCTTTCCAGTTCCTTGCTTCCTTCTTCTTCTTCTCCTCCCTCCTCCTCTTCCTCTTTTCACCAACACACCTCCTCCCTGTCTTTTGATCAACCCCTTAACTCGAATAACCAAAGTTTAACTCAATTTGCTGATCAACGCGTCTCATCTGACAGCCTCTCTCAACTTTCTGACCAACCTATTTTTTGTGACATCCTTTCCCAACTTTCTGACCCAGTCCCAAGTTCCTCAGAAGATCTATCTCAGCTTGCAGAACAACTAGCATCTTTTCTCGTCTCCTCTCTACCCACTGACCAGCCAACCTCGTCTCAAAGTCTGTCACAACTTGCCGAAAAACTCACCACTTGTCTATACACCCCTAGTTCACCTACCACCACCTCCTCCACCTCCTCGTCTGAACATCTCTCTCAACTTGCCGAACAACTCACTTCCTTCTGTATCTCCTCTAATTCATCCACTTCCCTCGACAGTCTCTCTCAACTCACTGGAAAACTAACTTCTTATTTCAAAACCTCTCCTCAACCCAGCTCTGAAAATCTATCTCAACTTACAAAGCAACTCTCCCTGTGTCTGAATAGCTCGCAAATTACAACTGCTACTGATACCTCCACCACCTCCACCACCTCCACCTCCTCTACCACCTCCTCCACCTCCTCCACCACCTCTACCTCTACCTCCTCCACCTCCTCCACCTCCACCTCTTCCACCTCTGTTGTTGAATTGTGCGACCCTACTGTGACGGTGTGTGACCTAAATACACCACCATCACTACTTGACCCTGACTGCGCCTCTGCCTGCCTTCCACCTAACAGTACCTCCAGCATCCCAGCAGACAGCAATACTACTCTCACTTCACCAGCTACTACTACTACTACTACCACCTTCTTCGATACCACCACCAATAATAACAGCGGTGCGTGTAGTAGTAGTGAGCTTGTGTTTGTGTGTGTTTGTGTTTGTGTAGGTGTAGTATATAGCTAGGTACTACGTTAACAAGAAGAGAGAGGTGTGTGTGGTTGTGATCTAGTGTTAAGTGTTAAGTGTTAGTGTTAGGACTGGGTATGGAGCAGTGGGACAAACAAGGGAAGGGGAAAGGGAGATGAAGGAACCAACGGATAATAAAGTGTCATTATCCAGCCTGACTGAGGAGGGAGGAGGACAGGGGAGGAGGAGGTCATCTTGGGGTGGACAGGAGGACCCCCCCGCCTCTCTAGTGTCCACCACCGATGAACCATTAGCCACCCGAAGGTCTCTGGTAAGCATATTTGGGTCACTGGGTAAAGCTGGTAAACACGGAGAGCGACGAAAACCCATGACGTGTGGCGAGGCCCCTCACCGGAAAGTGACAAACTCAGGCAAGAGTCAGTTCTATGTTGACCTTCCAAACGACACCCCGCCATCCACCTTCCCTGCTCCATCTACACTATCATCACTATCATCACTACCTGCCGTATATATATCACAACCTGGACATCTTACTACCTCCACTACCACACCTCATGATGAGTATAAGGACCAACAGGAGAGTGAAGGTGATGATATAGAAGGATGTGATAGTCCAAGACGTGTGTTAGTAATACCAGAGGCAGCACGGGAAGCCCTTGCTTATCAGGAACGTGCCCGTCGTCTGGCACAAGAATTACACACAGACACTACTGATAACACCACTATGGGACAGACTATATCATCAATAGAAGGAACAGTAATACATGGTGGTGTTGGAGTGGAAGTATGTGTGGCTCAACGCTATGGTAGTGTCTTGGCTGAGTTAATACAAAGGAAACAACACTCACATAGTCATTACACCACCACCACCACCATATTACCCTCTCCTCCTCCTCCTCCTCCCCCTCCCTCTATTTTCTCTCATATCCTCTCCAGTCACACTCCTCCTCCTCCTCCTCCTCACCCCTCCACTTCCCAAACTCAACACAGTCTTTCCCAAACTCGCCCCACTGCTGTACAAACTCATCCCACTCCTGCCTACACTCAACAACACAATTTCACACAATATCAACATAGTCTTACACAAACTCATTCCAGCCCTCCTCAAACCCGTCAAAACCTTCCACAAACCCTTCCTCAAACCCGTCAGAGCCTTAAAACCCTTCAAACTAATCCACAAACCCGTCAAAACCTTCCACAAACCCGTCAAAACCTTCCACAAACCCGACCCACCATAAGTCCCAAACCCAAACTACAATGTAACCGCGTCCAAGGTGTTTCAAACCATCAGGAAACAGTTGTCAATAATACTCCCAAAACTGAGGACGACCCCCTACAGAGTGACTTGTTGTTGTCGTGTTGTACTGACGGTAATCAAGACGACACTAACACTACTCACAGCTGTAGTGGTGGTGGTAGTGGTAGTGGTGGTGGTAGTGGTGGTGGTAGTGGTGGTGTTGTTGTGAGTGAGATCAATACAGACACTCGTAGTAGTAGTAGTAGTAGTGGTAGTGAAGGAGAGTGTAGTGGTAAAGAAGAAGATGAAGTGGATCGTGTTAGTGTTGGTGGTTGTGGTGTAGAAGATAAAGTTGATGGTGAATGTTTGGGTGAAAGTGATGATGTGTCCAGTACTATAATACTACAACGTGAAAGTGATGGTGATGGTGATGGTGGAAGTGTGATTATCAATAGTGTGACCCCGTGTGACTCTACTAATACCACGAGTGAACCCGCTAACAGTGCCCACACTAACACAACTACTGCCAACAACAACAACAACAGTGCCAGCAGCAACAGTAGCAGAAGCAACAACAACAACAGTAGTACCGGTAGTAGCATGATGCTTGGTGTGACGAGTGATATTACTAACTGTGTCTCAGATATCACTCCTGGTGCCAGTCCAGAACTCACGTCTCAGGAAAAGAGGGAAAGGAAAGTGTTCTTGATAGCTCATGAGATTATGACATCAGAGAAGGTGTTTGTTGACGTCCTGCGGCTTTTGAATATTGACTTCCGCAGGTTTGTGATGGAGGGGGGCGTGTGTGAGGAGAGAAGTGAAGACTCCCAGCCTGCCCTCCCTACCAAGGACTTGGACCGCATCCTCAACTACCTCCCACAATTACAGAACCTAAATGAAGAGATCCTGAGTGACCTGGAGAGGAGCATCAAAGACTGGGAGAACCGCAAGAAGATCTCAGATGTTATTGTTCGAAAAGGACCTTTTCTTAAGCTGTATTCTGACTATATACGAGAGTTTCAAAGTCAATGTGACCATCTAGACCATTGTTGTAATCACTACCCAACCTTTACACGTGTACTCAAACAATTCGAAGCTTCAGAGAGATGTACCAAACTCGGTGTGAAGCACTATATGTTAAAACCAGTGCAACGTATACCTCAATATCGCCTCTTGTTGGAACAGTACCTCAGAACACTACCACAGGACAGTCCAGATTACCTCGATACTCAAGATGCTTTAGTGGTCGTAGCCAACGTAGCATCACACGCCAATACTACACTCAAACAAGGGGTCAGTACTTAACCTAACTTTTAATTAAGGACAGAGTAAACTTAACCTAACTTTTAATTAAGGACAGAGTAAACTTAACCTAACTTTTAATTAAGGACAGAGTAAACTTAACCTAACTTTTAATTAAGGACAGAGTAAACTTAACCTAACTTTTAATTAAGGACAGAGTAAACTTAACCTAACTTTTAATTAAGGACAGAGTAAACTTAACCTAACTTTTAATTAAGGACAGAGTAAACTTAACCTAACTTTTAATTAAGGACAGAGTAAACTTAACCTAACTTTTAACCCCCCCAAGCCTGCCCCTTATTCCCCAAGCCTGTCCCCCTATTCCCCAACCCCCTAACCCCCTTCCAAGCCTGTCCCTCACCCCCTATTCCCCCCCCCAAGCCTGTCCCCCTATTCCCTTACCCCCTTCATGTATTAAAGTTTAGAACACCTGTGAATGGAAGTGACACACCTTACTATAATTTAAAGAGATGAAATTATGAATGAGAGTTTCCGGCCCTCTTTGGTGACGTATTGAGAGAGAGAGAGAGAGAGAGAGAGAGAGAGAGAGAGAGAGAGAGAGAGAGAGAGAGAGAGAGAGAGAGAGAGAGAGAGAGAGAGAGTGTGTGTGTGTGTGTGTGTGAGTGAGAGATAAAGAGTGTGTGTGTGTGTGAGTGAGAGATAAAGAGTGTGTGTGTGTGTGAGTGAGAGATAAAGAGTGTGTGTGTGTTTGTGTGTGAGAGATAAAGAGTGTGTGTGTGTGTACATGAGAGATAAAGAGAGTGTGTGTGTGTGTGTGCATGAGAGATAAAGAGAGAGTGTGTGTGTGAGTGTGTGAGTGAGAGATAAAGAGAGTGTGTGTGTGTGAGTGTGATAAAGAGTGTGTGTGTGTTTGTTTTTGTGTGTGAGAGAGAAATACATATACATACACACACACATAGATATACACACACAAACACACACACTCTGACTGATACACACACACACACACTCTGGCAGACACACACACACACACACAGACAAGCACAAGCAAGCAGAGGTGTGTGTGTGTGTGTGTGTGTGTGTGCTGAATGAGGGTATAGTGAGAGGATGTAGGGAACAGGATCAAGGACACACACACACACACACACACACACACACACACACACACACACACACACACACACACACACACAATTCCCATCTTCCTCTGACGTTCCAAGCACACACACACACAAACACACACACAGATACACACACCTTTGCCCCCCTCCTTCCACACACACACACACACACAAACAAACACATACACACACCTTTGCCTCCCTCTCCTTCTACACACACACACATATACACACACCTTTGCCTCCCCCCCTCTCCTTCTACACACACACACACACACACACACACACACACACACACACACACACACACACACACACACACACACACACACACACACACACACACACACACACACACACACACACACACACACACACACACACACACACCTTTGCCCCCCTCTCCTTCTACACACACACACACACACACACACACACACATACACACACCTTTGCCTCCCCCCCCTCCTTCCACACACACACACACACACACACGCACACACACACACACACCTTTACCCCCCTCCTTCTACACACACACACACACACACACACACACACACACACACATACACACACACACACACCTTGCTACTAATGGCACTCTACTGAACCTTCTGTGGTCTGTTTAAAGTCCAATATTATTAAAGAGTGTTGTGTGTGTATCCTGTGTGTGTGTGTGTGTGTGTGTGTGTGTGTGTGTGTGTGTGTGTGTGTAGAAGGAGAGAGGGGGAGGCAAAGGTGTGTGTGTGTAGAAAGGGCAGAGGTGTGTGTGTGTGTGTGTGTAGAAAGGGCAGAGGTGTGTGTGTGTAGAAAGGGCAGAGGTGTGTGTGTGTAGAAAGGGCAGAGGTGTGTGTGTGTAGAAAGGGCAGAGGTGTGTGTGTGTGTAGAAGGGGCAGAGGTGTGTGTGTGTGTGTGTGTGTGTGTGTGTAGAAGGAGAGAGAGGGGGAGGCAAAGGTGTGTGTGTGTGTAGAAGGAGAGAGAGGGGGAGGCAAAGGTGTGTGTGTGTGTGTGTGTGTGTGTGTGTGTGTGTGTGTAGAAGGAGAGAGGGGGAGAGGGGGAGGGCAAGGTGTGTGTGTGTGTGTATGTGTGTGTGTGTGTGTAGAAGGGGCAGAGGTGTGTGTGTGTGTGTGTGTGTGTAGAAGGGGCAGAGGTGTGTGTGTGTGTGTGTGTGTGTGTGTGTGTGTGTGTGTGTGTGTGTGTGTTACTGCAGTACATTCACCGTAAAGGAAGGTCAACAGACGATAAAAAAAAAATAATAATAATAATAATAATAATAATAATAATAATAATAATAATGATAATAATAATAATGATAATAATAATAATAATAATAAGTGTGTATGTAGTAGTAATAGTAGTAGTAGTAGTAGTAGTAATAAAAGAGAGAGAGAAAGAGTGTGTGTGTGTATGTGAGAGAGAGAGATAGAGATAGGGAGAGAATGTGTGTATATATAAATGAGAGAGAGAGAAACATAAGAAAGAGAGAATGTGTGTGTATATATAAATGAGAGAGAGAGAGAGAGAGAGAGAGAGAGAGAGAGAGAGTTGATGGCGTAGTGGGAGGGAGGAAGGAAGGGGTGGGGGGGGTGGGGGGGTAAGGAAGAGGGGGGAGGGTTATTGATAGACAGAGAGGGTCGATTAAGAGAGAGAGAGAGAGAGAGAGAGAGAGAGAGAGAGAGAGAGAGAAGGGGTGAAGGGAAAGTGAAGTAACACACACACATACACACACATTTACTTACACACAGTCACATACACACACACACACACACGTGACCCAAATATACACTAAATTAATATCTGACACGCACTGTAATGTATGTATGTATGTATGTTTGTATGTATGTATGTATGATGTATGTATGTATGTATGTATCATGTGTGTAGGTATGTATGTATAGACGAATGTATGTATGTATAGACGTATGTATGTATATATGTACGTATCATGTATTGTATGTATGTATAAATAGACGGATGTATGTATATATGTATGTATGTTTGTATGTATGTATGTATGTATGTATGTATGTATGTGACGTTAATATTTCTTAACATTTATCATTTCCTCTCCTTTTTTCCTCCCTCTTCCTCTCTTTCTCTCCCTTTCTCTCCTCCTCCTCCTCCCTTTTTTCCTCCCTCTTCCTTTCTTTCTTTCTCCCTTTCCTCTCTTTCTCTCTCCCTTTCT
>JAWZYT010003107.1:65000-67500 GCA_034508575.1 Petrolisthes manimaculis | reverse complement strand
GATAATAAAAATAATAATGATAATGTGTGTTCATTATTATTATTATTATTATTATTATTATTATTATTATTAATTATTATTATATATTCTAGGCTCCAGTGTGGATACCTGATTACCGAGTGACTATGTGTCAACAATGTACTGCTGCCTTCACCCTCACCTTCAGGAGGCATCACTGTAGGGCGTGTGGCAAGGTAATATATACACACACAGACAGATATATTAAAAAAAAAAAAAAAAAAAAAAAAAAAAAAAAAAAAAAAAAAAAAAAAAAAAAAATACATACACACGTCACAACATACACACATACATACATGCAAATATACAGTACATATATATACACACATATATTTTATTACTTGAATTATATACAAACACACACCCATTGACCACACACAAACACAGACTTACTACTGTATATAAACAAACACACACACACACAAACACTAACCAAACACCCACTCACTACTGTAAAATAAACACACACAAACCAAACACCCACTTACTCACTACTGTAAAATAAACACACACACACACAAACCAACACTAACCAAACACCCACTTACTACTGTATATAAACACACACAAACACACAAACCAAACACCCAACCACTCACTACTGTATATAAATAAACACACACACACACAAACACTAACCAAACACCCACTCACTCACTACTGTAAAATAAACACATACACACACACAAACACCCACTAACTCCATCCCCAAACACACACCAACACCCACTAACTCCATCCCCAAACACACCAACACTAACTCCATCCCCAAACACACAAATACCCACTAACTCCATCCCCAAACACACCAACACCCACTAACTCCATCACCAAACACACACAAACACCCACTAACTCCATCCCCACACACACACAAACACCCACTAACTCCATCCCCACACACACACACACCCCCACTAACTCCATCCCCAAACACACCAACACCCACTAACTCCATCCCCACACACACCAACACCCACTAACTCCATCCCCAAACACACCAACACCCACTAACTCCATCCCCAAACACACCAACACCCACTAACTCCATCCCCAAACACACCAACACCCACTAACTCCATCCCCACACACACACACACCCCCACTAACTCCATCCCCAAACACACCAACACCCACTAACTCCATCCCCAAACACACACAAACACCCACTAACTCCATCCCCAAACACACCAACACCCACTAACTCCATCCCCAAACACACCAACACCCACTAACTCCATCCCCAAACACACACAAACACCCACTAACTCCATCCCCAAACACACACAAACACCCACTAACTCCATCCCCAAACACACACAAACACCCACTAACTCCATCCCCACACACACACAAACACCCACTAACTCCATCCCCAAACACACACAAACACCCACTAACTCCATCCCCAGACACACCAACACTCACTACTGTAAAATAAACAAACACACACACACATAAACACTAACCAAACACCCACTCCCTCCCTCCCTTACTTTTACAGGTGGTGTGTGATCCGTGTTCATCCAACCGTGCCCCGCTGCAATACAAGGGCAATCAAGCGGCGCGTGTGTGTGACGGTTGCTTCGAGGTGCTCCAGAGGGACTTCCAGACGAGATGCAACGCGGGGGCGGGGGCGGGGGCGGGGGCGGGGGCAGGACAGAAGAAGGATAGCAGTGACCTGAAGGCACAGTTTAAGCGAGGGTTGAGAGAGAGTCACAGGAAGACGAGGAAGAGGGTACCGGACAGACTAGTTGAGGCGAGTCTAAGATAATGTTTGTTATTTGTTATTGTATTTTGAAAGATAATGTCATGTAAAGTAAAGTACAGTAGGTTTTTTATTGTATTTTGTAAGATAATGTCATGTAAAGTAGGTTTGTTTTTGTATTTTGAAAGATAATGTCATGTAAAGTAGGTTTGTTATTCATGTAAAGTAGGTTTGTTTTTGTATTTTGAAAGATAATGTCATGTAAAATAAAGTAGGTTTGTTATTGTATTTTGAAAGATAATGTAAAGTAAAGTAAAGTAGGTTTGGTATTGTATTTTGAAAGATAATGTCATGTAAAATAAAGTAGGTTTGTTATTGTATTTTGAAAGATAATGTCATGTAAAATAAAGTAGGTTTGTTTTTGCAGTGCCTAAAGTCAATTAATCCCTTTTTTTTAGTTTTTTGCGGCGCCTAATATCAATAAAATCAATCGAACCCTTTTGGTTAATTATCATCATCAATATTATCATCACTATCTCTGTATAACTCTATTAAATCAATATTTCTTAGTCTATCATCCATATTAACAGCACCATCTCTGTAGAACTCAATCAATCAACCAATCCCTCTTATTAGTCTATCATCCATATTAACAGCACCATCTCTGTATAAATCAACCAATCAATCCCTATTAGTCTATCATCCATATTAACAGCACATTCTCTGTAGAACTCAATCAATCAATCCCTATTAGTCTATCATCCATATTAACAG
>JAWZYT010003107.1:42500-62500 GCA_034508575.1 Petrolisthes manimaculis | reverse complement strand
AATAAAGTTGTATTAGGTTGAAGTACGGTTGTGGTCAAATATAATCAATATAATTTAATCGATGGCTTCCCTCTGTTCCTTAGATGATAAACTTTTTTCCAATAAATAGGTTAACTATCATCTTTGCATTTACTACAAGCAGCTATGCACTACTTAAAACAATAACACACACACACACACACGTTAACTACCATCTTTTAACTTAATACAAGCAGCTACACACTACTTAAAACAATAACACACACATACACACACACACTACTTAAAACAATAACACACACCCTACTTAAAACAATAACACGCACACTACTTAAAACAATAACACACACACACTACTTACAACAACAACATCATCATATGTGAACGTGAAAACATTAGACAGTAAATTGTTTGAAATACCCACCCATAGCCTATGTGGATGATTATTATTGACCACAACTGTACACACACTTGAGAGATCCTGTCATGTATATAGCAAGAAAATTGGAGTTATACAAGTCCTTCAAAATATAATCACGAACACACACACACACACACACACACACACACACACACACACACACACACACACACACACACACACACACACACACACACACACACACACACACACACACACACACACACACACACACACACACACATACATATGGAAGGAGCTTGTTTCACGCCAATTTTCATATATACAAACACAGGCAGGGTTCGTAATAAATGTATACAGAACCATAAACATACAAACAGGTACTGTATAATTATATAAAGTTAACATTGAATTTGCCTTCATTAGTACAGGAACCGTAAGTTATAATTATATATTCATGGAAGTCAATTTTTCTGGAGTTTAATAATTTAATAAAGTTGATTGCTACTCGCCTAATCATATATTAAATGATTGATAAATAATGAATAATAATTAATGTTGGTAGTGGTGGTGTTGTAAATAATAACTGATCTTTGTAAATAATTAAAGATGGGTCCGAGTGAAATTATGCAGTGAAAAAATACAACCCCCCCCCCCAAAGCCTGCCCCCTAACCCCCCCCCCCCAAAAAAAAAGTACCCTAACCCCCCCCAAGAAATAAAAAGCCTGTACCCTAACCCCCCCCCCCAAAAAAAAAAAAGCCTGTACCCCAATTCTCGCACCCCCTTAATTTGCAGCTGAAATATTAAATGAAATAAGTTGATTTGCAATGCGAGTAAAACATGTCTTTGATGCGAAAATTTATCTGTGGTTGGTTGTCTATAGCAAGTGTTTGTGTAATAATAATGAAAATAATAATAACAATAATAATGAAAATATTAATAATAATGATAATGAAAAAAATAATGAAAATAATAATAATGAAAAAAATAATGAAAATAATAATAATGAAAATAATGAAAAAAATAATAATAATGAAAAAAATAATAATAATAATAATAATGAAAATACAGCTGTAATGATGATGATAATGAAAATAATAATAATAACACGTTGTAAACAATAGGTCCTTTCTTAGCTGAATAAAACCAATAATACTAAATAATAATTAACATTGGATCTCTGGTGGTATATATCCAAGTCTGTGATGATCTTTCTTCCAAGTGATTTGTGAAAAAAACTTGTCTAACTAATTAATTAAGAATATATAAATATAAACGTTATCTATATATAATATCGAAGTGTATAATAAGTCTCTTTATTATTTATATGAGGCTAATATATCCTTTTAAATGGAATGTTTATGTATGTATGTGTGTATGTGTGTATGTGTGTGTATGTGTCGCTTTTTTTTTTTTTTTTTTTGGACTAAGTCGTACAAAAAAGAGTTAAGGAGAAATTATATTATTTTTTTGTTATTGAATTGGAAGAACTTTGATTCCACAAAACTGATCAAATTTTAGTACCAATTTTCACTAGACTTCCATAAAACAAATCCAATTTTACTACAATTTTTTCACCAAACTAATCCACAAAACAAATCCAATTTTAATACCAATTTTCACAAACTATTATGCCACAAAACTGATCAAATTTTAATACCATTTTTTCACCAGACTATTCCACAAAACAAATCCTATTTTAATACCAATTTTCACCAACCTATTCCATAAAACAAATCCCCTATGATTACCAATTTTCACTAATATATACCATGAAACATCCCATTTTTTTTTACCAACTTATTATGCCACAAAACATACATTTTTTTATTTTTTTTCACCAACCTATATAATCATTAAACAGATCCCCTAATTATTACCATTGAAGGCATCTGTTTTTCTGGTATTTATATATTTATATATTTATATATATATTAGTTATTACGAGGAATACAAAAGTTCTTCCAATTTACGAACAAGAGATGAAATATTTCCCGTAATTAACTTTTTTTCTTCTTCTTCCTCTCCTCACATTGTCTTTATAATTATGGACTGTTTATATGTGTGTTTGTTTGTTTGTTTGTTTGTTTACCTTGGCAAATGTTGGTACAGAATATAATAATAATAATACAACTACTCTACATATGCAGTTGAGGACACACACACACACACACACACACACACACACACACGTATACGTACGGATATATAACTGGGTCCCTCATATAATAATAATAATAATAATAATAATAATAATAATAATAATAATAATAATAATAATAATAATAATAATAATAATAATAATAATGGAATAATAAACATCTCATTCTGCCTAATACTTAGTGAGGTGTTTTGTCTCCCATTTCAAGTGTGTGTGTGTGTGTGTGTGTGTAACTGTACATACATACATACATACATACAATGGAATTACACAGTACACACCATTATGCCTTTCCTTCCTTCTCCCATATTGACATACATACATAGCCTACATCATCTCCCATTAGTTTAAATATAATAAATAATGGTCTTTTCCTATTTAGTGACATTTTTAACATTTTTAATTAAGGGCCATTTTTTTACATTTAATGATGCTACGAAAACTCTGTGAAGTGAAAATAGTCGTCTAAGTCCTTATTAAATACAGTGATTTTTTTTAATTCAATTTTTATGGGTCATTTTTTACATTGATATAAATTGAGAAAACTCCGTGAAGCGAAAAATAGTTGACTCCGATTCACAGTGACGTTTATTTTTTTTTTTTTTTTATTTATTTTTTTTTTTTACACGACTCACCCCACCTCACCTCACCTATAATAAATAATAAAACCTAATTATCATCTTCCTCTGGGCTATTTTATATTTTGTTGTTGTTGTGGTTGTTTGTTTGTTTGTTTGTTGGCTGCCAGATCTGATTATTGATTTATTTATTAATTTATAATCTTTCTAAGTTTCCATACAGTATAAAATATAATTATATATGTGTTTTGTGACCCTTGGTTTTATTATGACTAAAGATTTTATTTCATAATCAACAAATTATGTCCTTAATTAATGTATAAGAGAATAATAATAATAATAATAATAATAATAATAATAATAATAATAATAATAATAATGTAACGATACAGTTAACACTTATCATTTTACATTTGTACAGTAAATTGTGTGTGTAATGAAACTGTGTACAGAAAACCCTCATTGTACAGTACACTTTTATATTGGGTGTGTAATATAGTGTACAATAAGTGTTTACAGTACAGTACAGTACATACATTACACACACACACACACACACACACACACACACACACACACAATGCCAGTGCAAAATGAAATCGACTTGTAAATATATAAACCGTATAGTCGACAACAACAACAACAGCAGAGGTTAATAATAATAATAATAATAATAATAATAATAATAATAATAATAATAATAATAATAATAATAATGAGCCAATATATGTGTGTGTGTTTCAAATGATGTTATATAATGACGAATTTTTTTCCTTACTACCATAAATGAATTAGGCTCAATTATTTTATATTACATACTGTTGATAAAAATACAGTAACACAATAATAATAATATGAAGAATGTATACAAGTGCCTTTTAATCTTTATTATTATTCATATTCATACTTTTAATAATATTCATAGTGGTGATAATTAATAGCTTGACATAGGAGTTTTCCGTTTATACAAGTACCATTTATCTTTATTATTATTATTCATATTCATACTTTTAATAATATTCATAGTGGTAATAGTTAATGGCTTGACACAGGAGTCTTCTGTTTATATAATTTGCTAAACTACTTCTGTCAATTATTTCACCTCTAGATATTTGAAGGCAGCTATTTTATTCATTCATTTATTTATTTATTCATGTCTGTCTTTATGTTAACGGGGTGTGGGTAAAAAGCCTGTACCCCTATTCCTACAACCCCTCAAAGCCTGTCCCCCTATTCCTGCAACCCCCCAAAGCCTGTCCCTTACACCCTCACCCCCCAAAGCCTGTCCCTTACACCCTCACCCCCCAAAGCCTGTCCCTTACACCCTCACCCCCCCAAAGCCTGTCCCTTACACCCTCACCCCCCAAAGCCTGTCCCTTACACCCTCACCCCCCAAAGCCTGTCCCTTACACCCTCACCCCCCAAAGCCTGTCCCTTACACCCTCACCCCACTCCCCCTTCCCACACCCCCTTCATAGAACCAAATGACATTAAATACAAACAAACAAACTAACTAACTTTTTTTATACTGTGTTGTGTGTTTATGACTGTTATCAATCAGAAAAACAAACAAAAACAAACACAAACTACTAATTAATTAAAGAAACTTATTAATTAAATGGCCCATCAATGTGTTTTATTTTTTTTTCTATATAATTTTTGTTCTGATTATTATTTTTTATTCACTTACTGACTAACCTAATCTGTCACAATTTATTATTATTATTATCACGGTCTCTCTAGTCATGTATGTACACAAAATAAAAACTATCCCAGTTCTTTAATTTTGCGTTGTTGTTTTTTCTGATGTCCCAAGCAAAGAATTATTATTACTCAAAATTATTAAAATACTACTGTACTACATTTCCTTTTCTTTTAAATACTGTACTGTACTACATTTCCTTTTCTTTTAAATAAACAAATGGAAAACTTAAAAAAGAATGCATCATTTGTCATTAAGCTTTTACTATTAATATTAATTTCAGGAACAATTTCACTAGAAAAAATTGTTAGTACGGTATTAGTAGTTTAAAAAATATACAGTATATATGTTGAGAAAGAGGAAGCACTTGATAAATACAGTTACAGAACTTAATTGAATATTGTGTCCTCAAAAAAATATTTATGTAACATGGATGATGATGATAATTATTTCCCTACACTTACAAAAAAAAATATAAAGAGAATATTTATGATGATTATAATTATTTCGCAATCCTTATAAACTAATATGTGTACAAAAATCCTTGTGAGAGACATTTCAGTTCCTTTAATACAAAGGGTCAATTACAATACAGTATTTACAGTGAACAGTGTCAACTTTGCCAGCAGATAAACTGGTACAAACATTATTTTCTTACATACATTTAAAATGATACCTCAAATGTTACAGACATCAAAAAAACTATTTCCATTATACAGTAATTTTGAAATATGTATGTATGTTCACACCACAGTAAAACATCTAGAGAATTAATACAATTTATAATCTTGGTTTGTTGCTACTTAATAATTGTCTTGTGGGAATTTCCTCACATATTATGAACAAAAATAAATAAATATATAAACCTAGTTTGACCTTACCAATGACTTATCCAGTCTTTAATTAGGCTGTTTTCACACGAGCGTTCCCGAACCCGACGTTTTAACATTCAATGGAGTTAAATGGAACCTTTCACACGAGTCCAACGCAGCACAGCCATCCAAGCCAGCAAGGACACACACGTTGTCACTGACTACTGGTGGTAATGGCAGCTTCCACACCAGCGTCTAGGTACCACACACATACACTGCTGTTATTACTGGCAGCTTCCACACCAGCCTCTAGGTACAGTACCACACATACAATACAGGCCCCACTGTCCGTGTGAAAGCAGCCTAAGCTGATATTGTGCTTCTTTAAGTTCAAAATACCCGACACACATACATGATATTTTTGATCTGTGTTCATTCTACACTACACATTCTATTTTACAATGATCTTAAGAAACATCCATGATATTGTTTGTGTTTTCTGTAATTAAATGAGGAGCCGAGATCTATACAGGCCTGTCTGTCTGTCTGTCTGTCTATCATTCATTATATTATTATGTGAACTTACACCACAAATCTTTTCCTCATAAATGCAAAGTGAATGAAAACCAGGAACTGAGATCTATGAAACCCGGCCTTGTCATTATCTTATGTGAACTTACACCACAAATTTTTTCCTCATAAATGCAAAGTGAATGAACACAAGATGCATGAGGTGAATGGAGGCGAGGGAGGAGCCGAGGAGGAGGCGATGAGGCGGCCTGGGTGTACAGACAAGAACCACAACCATCATTCTACAAGTGGCCAGACCTCCAAACACAGTAGTTAATATGAAGAAGACAGTGTGGTTGTCTTCCTGATGTAGTAATTCAGCGATGAGTAACACCAGGGTATGTCCGGTTAAGCTGTATCCGGTGATAGATAACAGTTGTATTGGTGTTAGTCTGGTAGAACATAGATAGCCCATTACAGATGCTAGTGCTGTAAATGCCAACCAGTAGCCTAAGGTATATTTAATGGTGGTGAGGAGGAGGAGTAGTAATGGGAGTGTGGTGGTGGAATGGTGTCCTGGGGAGCTACTCAGACCGTACATTAACGTAGCTGTTAGTGCCGTCACCAACAGCACCGGGACTTTAAGGTCTGTGTAAACGTTACGGTAGTTTGTGAACCCCAGGGGCGGTACTAAGGATGTCAGTAGTCTGTGTGGTAGAGTACAGTTGGACACGGAAAACAGCTGACCCACATTATGCCAAATACTACTAGACTTATGTACATCATCTAAATTGTCAGTGTGTGTGTCCAGTTTCTCTATGGTGATGCTGGAGTGTCCTCGGTAAGCCATAGTGGTGGCTTGGGATTTCAACAACTTTTAACTGATTTGCATAAACTTTGTCACCAAGTTAGACCCAAAAATGAATGTAATCCTCCGACCGACGGAATGGAAACAAATGAATGTAATCCTCCGACCGACGGAATGGAAACAAATGAATGTAATCCCCCAACCGACGGAATGGAAACAAATGAATGTAATCCTCCGACCGACAGAATGGAAACAAATGAATGTAATCCTCCAACCGACAGAATGGAAACAAATGAATGTAATCCTCCAACCGACAGAATGTAAACAAATGAACGAATCCTCCAACGCCACAAAGTCCCAAGAACTCCCTCCCTGAACCAGATTATGATGATGAACGATGATGACTTAAAGAAATTCACTGCACCAATCAGCCAGACACTGATAACATTCTGAGGCTTGGTTGGAGTTAGCAGCTACCAGGTCCTGCAGCCACTCCACGAACAGTTCTCGGTTCTTCTTCAGCACCAGGAACTGACCGAGGACCACGTAGGCCTTGTCGAAGCCTCTGTTTTCCAGCCGGCGACCGAGGACTTCCCCAATACCTGCCAACTCGGTCACTGGCTTATTGCCCATAGGCTCGGCCACAAAGAGGGTGTGTTTTTGGGAAGTTGTTGTCATTGTATGAGACTTTTAATTGTTTGGTTACAGTTTCATACATACATACATGCATACAAACGTCTTTCTTTCCTTCAATTGTTTGGTTACAGTTTCATACATACATACATACATACAAACGTCTTTCTTTCCTTCAATTGTTTGGTTACAGTTTCACACACATACATGCATACATACATACATACGTCTTTCTTTCTCTTATGTCCTCAACTCAGTTATAGTTTCACATACATACATACATACATACAAACGTCTTTCTTTCTCTTACGTCCTCAACTCAGTTATACACATACAAGGTTTATCTCTGTTTAGTTAAAATGGTGAGTCTGTCTATAAATATAAACTGCTATTCAATTCAATAAAATCAAGATTAAATACCAAGTAAGAACTCTATATTTGCCAATTATTTACCTATACACCACTTGTGTTAATGATGTGGTAATAAATTCATTTGATGTGTGTATGTATACTTGTGGTGTGTGTGTGTGTGTGTATACTTGTGGTGTGTGTGTGTGTGTGTGTGTGTGTGTATGTGGTTAATGAATGACACTGCTAGATATTGAAGCCCATTTCTCTCATACATTTTTTATGGGCTTCTATTTGTTGTTGACAGTTTTCAGCTCCATTTTCTATGACACACGCGTCCCTCACTCTCTTAGTCTCGGGACATGCACAACAAGCCTTACACTTGGGCTTCTCGGCTGGCGGGCTGGACTGCGGCTCATCCGTTTTCTCAGGCATATTGATCAGCAAACACCGACTAGTTAATCCAAAATATCCTTTCAATTTAAATCCAAAATATGCTTTCAATTTAAATCCAAATTATTCTTTCAATTTAAATCCAAATTATTCTTTCAATGTAAATCCAAAATATTCTTTCAATTTAAATCCAAAATATGCTTTCAATTTAAATCCAAATTTCCCTTCTCCTCCTAATTCTGTTTATTACCCTTCTCTTCCCTCCTTCTCCTTCTCCTTCTGTTTATTACCCTTCTCTTCTTCCCTTCTCCTTCTCCTGTTTATTACCCTTCTCTTCTCTCCTTCTCCTTCTCTTCTTCCCTTCTCCTTCTACTTCTGTTTATTGCCCTTCTCTTCTTCCCTTTTCCTTCTACCTCTGTTTATTGCCCTTCTCTTCTTCCCTTCTCCTTCTACTTCTGTTTATTACCCTTCTCTTCTTCCAGCTTCTTAAACCCTTCTTTAATATCGTGGTAGAGTGAGGTGCGGAATCGGCCGACGCGTTTGTTCACCTCCGAGTCGATGGCGTCCTTGGTGGCCGACTTCCCGCGTTGGATGGCGTACGCTGTGATCTGAGCGGCCCTCCTGATCGGGTACGACTCGGCCAGTCTGTTAATCACCTCTGGGTTGTTGAGGATCTTATTCAGCAGGTAACGAAGCACCATAGCCTATATATTATAAAGTACACAATATTAGACTTTTAATAATATACACTTAATAAATATTTGTATTACTTTTAATTGTTGTTGAGGATCTTATTCAGCAGGTAACGTAGCACCATAGCCTATATATTATAAAGTACACAATATTAGACTTTTAATAATATACAGTTATTAAATATTTGTATTACTTTTAACCCCTACTGTCCTACAGCACTCCGGCTGACGTGTTAGACCGTCATAGCTATTTCCCGCCATTTACGGCTATGTAGGGCTGGTTTTTCTCGTCAGTGGGCTAGTAATCACAATCATAATACAATCACAATCATAATACAATCACAATATCGATCCGCTACCCACTCAGTCGCCTCCTAGTCGTTACAATGTGTGGGCTATTTTTAAGTATTTGCCCTTGTCCGAATATGGGCTCTAACCATCCTAACAAAATACCGTAGTGACTATACAGGCTGTCCGGAATTTTTTACCCGAAAATTTGGCAACTGCATGCTTTATTAATTCTGAAAAAAAAATACAGTACTGTACTCCATTGATGTGATTTTTTTTTTTTAGTTTAGCGGTAATTGAGACATTTAATTAAGGGTGGGTGGGAATAGGAGACAGGCTTGGGGGGGGTGCGGGAATATGGGGACAGGCTTGGGGTGGGTAGAAAGCCTGTCCCCATACTCCTGCACCCCCCTAACCCCCCAAGCCTGTCCCCCTACTCCTGCAACCCCCAAACCCCCCCCGTTCAAATGTCACACATATAAGGAGGTGTAGGAATAGGGGACAGGCTTGGTTTTTTTTGTCGTAGCTAATAATAATAATAATAATAATAGTCGTAGCTAATAATAATAATAATAATAGTCGTAGCTAATAATAATAATAATAATAATAGTCGTAGCTAATAATAATACTAATAATAATAGTCGTAGCTAATAATACTAATAATAGTCATAGCTAATACTACTACTACTAATAATAGTGGTCATAGCTAATACTAATACTACTACTAATAGTCGTAGATAATAATAATAATAATACTGTACTAATAATAGTCGTAGCTAATACTAATAATAATACTAATAATAGTCGTAGCTATTACTAATACTAATACTAATAATAGTCGTAGCTAATACTAATAATAATACTAATAATAGTCATAGCTACTACTACTACTAATAATAATAATATTCGTAGACAATACTACTACTAATAATAATAGAGTCATAGCTAATAATAATAGTCGTAGCTAATAATAATAATAATACCACTACTACTACTACTACTACTACTACTACTACTACTAATAATAATAATAATAATAATAATAATAATACTAATAATACTAACAGACTGACCTAATCAATGTGTGACTTCACTCTTGGACTTATACTTGAGGAGGAGTCGTTTCTTGAGTGCCAGCTGTTTCCTGAGTGCTTCTAGACGACGCAGCTGTTCCTCACGGCTGTACTCCACTCCAGGCAGCTTCCTCACCTTAATATACACACATATATACTGTATAATACATAATAAAAAGGAAGGATACCCACATATCATACAAACATACATACAAAATATATATATATCTCTCTCACTCTCAAACATACATACAAAATATATATATCTCTCTCTTTCTTAAAGGAAGGATACCCACATATCATACAAACATACATACAAAATATATATATCTCTCTCTCACTCTCAAACATACATACAAAATATATATCTCTCTCTCACTCTCAAACATACATACAAAATATATATCTCTCTCTCACTCCCTCTCTTTCTCAGTAATATACAGTACTAATTAAACTAACCTGATACCCACATACCATACAAACATACATACAAAATATATATATCTCTCTCTCACTCCCTCTCTTTCTCAGTAATATACAGTACTAATTAAACTAACCTGATACCCACATACCATACAAACATACATACAAAATATATATATCTCTCTCTCACTCTCTCTCTTTCTCTTTAATATACAGTACAGTATTAATTAAACTAACCTGTTCTCGGGCTGTCTGAATTTTACGCTGCAGTTCCAACACTTTCTGACTCGACTCTTGTGACACTCGGCCCAACTCAGTCTGTTCTTTCTCCAGACTGTAATTAATGATACCATATTAGTAGTGGTTGTAATTAATTATACCATATTAGTAGTGGCTGTAATTAATGATATGAGAGTATTAGTGATTTTAATTAATGATACCATATTGTAATTAATAACACCATATTAGTAGTAGTGATTCTACAAAAACAACAACAGAAAAATGCAGAAATTACACGAATCTACAATTCCACCCCACCAAAAATAGATAAAAAAAAAAAGAAATAAAAAAATCAGTAAATACAATTAAATTGAGTAATAATAATAAAAAAAAATCAGTAAATACAATTAAATCGAGTAATAATAATAATAATAATAATAAAAAAAAAACTCAAAATATAAATAAATAGATGGTGAAGAAGTTTGGTTGGTTAAATTTGTAAAGTCCGTATGCAAGAACACACATTCATAGTGTATACGATGGTATAGTACCAGTACGACGATCCCAGCTGGCTCTGTTGTTTGATTATGTAGCCATCCATCCATCGTACCGGTACCACGCCATCGTATGCACTATGAATGAATGTTCTTGAATATGACTCGTAATTTTTCTTTATATCTCAGTTACACCATATTAATTCCATATAAAAACAACAACAAGAGCCATCGTACCGGTACCAAGCCTCATCGTATACACTATGAATGTTGTTCTTGAATATAATATAACGTTAATTATTTCCCACCTTCCATTATTTTTAGTATATTCGTACCGGCTTTTATTTATTCCATTTAACAACTTATTTCCCATCTTCCATTATTATTTCCCACCTTATTTCCATTGCCAAACTATCGCTAATTTATTTCCCAGACACTTAATCAACTCACCAACGTAGATACTGGTAAATTACCGGTAAAAAGTCCACGTCAATGTCTTCAGCAACCACGACCGAGGAGGACATATTAAATAACACCTGCCAGTGTTACCAGATCTGTTTGACCTTAATACCCTATTACATTATATTTTTACCTCAATATTTACCTTATTTTTACCTCAATATTAATTAATTTTCCATGTTTATTCATGAAGATAATAATATATTTTTTTCCGTTTACTCTTGAACAACTTTTATATAAATTCCCTGTGTGAAATTCAAAGATTTCCTAAAAGAAAAATTTCCCTGTACCTGGCAACACTGCTGCTACCCGCCAGTGTTGCCAGATCTGTTTGACCATAATACCCTATAATTTCATCTTTTTACCTCAATATTTCCCTGTTTTAAACCTGAATATTTATTATGGTATTTTTTTGTGGGATTTCTTGGTCTGGTAGAAATTTCCTTGCTGCTTAATTAATTACCGTCTTGAATAAATAATCGTTATATAATTTCCCTGTGGGACTTCAAAGGAGTAATAATTTTCTTACAAATGGTAACACTGGCTGCTTCTGCTGTTATTTTTTTTTTTTTTTCGTCGTCGTCGTCCCCGCCGCCGCCACCGTCGCTGCCGTCGTTTTTTAATATTATTTTTTTTTAATAATATATATTTATTTTTAAATATATATATATATTTTTGTTAATTATTTTTTTTGTAATAATTAACTTTTTATTTTTTATTATTATTATTATTATTTTTTTATTTTTTTTTTCGTCGTCGTTGTCATCGTCGCCGCCACCGCCGCCGCCGCCCCGCCGCCGCCGCTACCGCCACCTCCGCCGCCGCTACCCCCACCTCCGCCACCGCCCCGCCGTCGCCCCGCCGCCACCGCCGTCGCCCCGCCGCCACCCCGCCGCCCTGCCGCCGCCCCTTCACCGCCGCCGCCGCCTCCGCCACCGCCGCCACCGTCGTTTTTTAATAATTATTATTTTTTTATTTTTTTAATAATGTATTTATTTTTAAATATATTTATATTTTTTTTGTTAATGAAACAAACCGGGCTTCAACCGAGCTGACGTAGTGGCCCCAAGTAGGATTGTTAGTCAGTCTTATCACACAGCGAGGTCTGAACACTTCTCCTGGCGTCTCGTCTCTTTGATAAGTATATTTAGTGTCTCTGTATTATATCATGGGTCTTTAGTTTAACATTAGTGTCTTTATTATATCATGGGTCTTTAGGTTAACATTAGTGTCTTTATTATATCATGTCTTTTTATGTCATTAGTGTCTATTATGAGTAGTCTTTATATCATTAGTATCTATACTATATCTTGTGATGAAGTCTTGTTAATATAAGTTTTATAGTAAACGCCTTGTTTATAAGATTCGAAGTCCAGTAAGAGTTTACGTGGTATTTATATATTTTATAGATTTTGATATGTATTCAAATATTGTTTCGAGGAGGTCTTGAAGGATATATATTTCCCCGTTGTTAATACATGATGGCCTGATTTATGGAAACAACTTCAACCTCACTCACTTTGATTGGTATACGTTTTGTCAGCTTGTGGGTGATAATATTTATTTATTTTATCAGCACTCTGGCGGCGAAGACTCGGGACACCGGGACGAGTCGACTCACCAACGTCGCCCAATACACCGCCATACCAACGAGAGAACGACGTGTGTTGTGATTGGTGAGGTCTACGGGACGAGCTAGTCTACTCACCAACGTCGCCCAATACACCGCCATACCAACGAGAGAACGACGTGTGTGGTGATTGGTGAGGTCTACGGGACGAGCTAGTCTACTCACCAACGTCGCCCAGTACACCGCCATACCAACAAGAGAACGACGTGTGTTGTGATTGGTATTGAATTTAGAAACCCCTGTTGGTTAACTTCATTTAATCATTTGTAAATAAACCTGTAATTTATCTTGTGTGTTTGGATAAATAAGGTGTGTGTGGTCATCTAGTGAGACAGAAGAGAGGCTACAGTAAAGTGATGGTCAAATGTACTGCAACCTGCTGGTGAATAAAAGCGAGCTATTTGAGTTAATTTTATGAACCAAAATTGCACACACCAACGGCTATAGTTTCGGATCATTTTTCGAAGCCATCTCATTGGAAGGTGTTGCAGGACATTAGACCATGACTTTTACCAACATCACCACACACACACACACACACAGGGAAAATAATCACCACCAAAACACACATACACACACACACACACGGGGAAAATAATCACCACCAAAACACACATACACACACACACACACGGGGAAAATAATCTCCACCAAAACACACACACACACACACACACAGGGAAAATAATTGCCACAAAAACACACACACACAGACAGGGAAAATAATTACTACCAAATATTTTCCTAATTCACGTGTGAACATCAGAATATAAAAATATAGGTCACGATTTGCAACACACACACACACACACACACACACAGTCATGCAAGCAGTAAGTGCATCAAGTTGACCCTGACCGTGATAGATAGAGAGATAGATAGATAGAGAGGACTAACTTTTTTAATAATAGGCTAACACACACATACACACACATACACGTACACACACACTTGCACTGCCTTCTTCCTCTTCTCATAATTATACATTTATATTTTATACTTAACCTCAGTTTGTCGACAGATAGACTGGGTGAATTTTTATTGATAGAAATGGTTAGTGTTGTTGGTGTGGAGGGAAAATATTGAAGGTGAAAATTTAATGTGTGTGAATATTAGCGAGAGATTTTGATGATATTTTATACTTGTGTCGTGTGAACGCTTCCCTATAGGAGGAGGGACATTAAATCGTCTTTTTCGTTGCTGTTTATTGAGTATATACGTTTTTATTTCACACAGGGACTAGTTTTATTCTTTCTCATTATTTGGTATGTCGAAGAATTTTTATTTCGACCAAATAGGTATAGTTTATTTAGTAGCCTAGAGAGGTAGGTGTTGGTGTCTGGCTGCGCAAGGAGCTCTGACTCACCTCTACCGTACCACAGGGAGAAGCTTTTTTTGCTCATAATGCCATCATTCTGAGGTTTCTAAGTGTGTTTACATGGTCTATAAATGTTGATATATTCATACTACCTATACGTCAACATAAAATGGATTGCCATCGTCATACAATAGCTAAAAATATGATAATATAACTGACTGTTGTGGGTGTTGTTGACATGGCGAGGAGCCAGCAGTTTGTGTTAGTTCCATTCACTTCAACAGTTGAATGTGGCACCTTAGTCTTAAATATACTTTTTGTCTTGGCTATATGTCAAAGAAAAATGATTATCCTTACTGTGGATATGATGGTTTTTGCAGGAAACCATTAGCTTTCTAAAATATAGATTTTTAAATCCACATAGGTGGTGCATTCGCAAGGCACACGCCTCAGAAATCTGGACATTACTTCACTATGGAAGATCGCACGTATATTTTACCTCAACTCATTATAATAACAACTTGTTGCTAATGTGCGTTCAACAACAGAACACCATATAACGTAAGATGCGACCGTAAATCTCCCAGCAAAGTAATCCTAACAAACACAGATTTCCTTGGCGCGGCCCCTGAAACTCACCGAAAACGGGCGCGAGAGGAGACATGGTACTTTTGCGTCCGCATCCCTTGATAACCCCCGACCGAGCGGAGTTGCCTATACCACTCACTCTCAGACTCCCGTACGGTACACATCGCTCCGTTGTAACCTACTACTACAAGTTTCCTACAACCCGCTACATTCGAATTGCACGCACGATGGCTGAAACTTCTCCTGCTAAACCCAAGGCTAAGAAGGCCGTGAAGAAACCTGCCTCACATCCTAAATATTCTGTGATGATTGCTGCTGCTATCTCGGGTTTAAAGGAACGTAATGGTTCTTCACGTCAAGCCATTCAAAAGTATATTGTGTCTCAGTACAAGGTGGATGAGAAGTCTGTAGGAACACAACTCAAACTCGCCTTGAAACGTGGTGTTGCCTCTAGTGTATTGAAGCAAGTGAAGGGTGCTGGTGCTTCTGGTTCCTTCAGGATTAACAAACCCTCTACTACTGAAGCACCCAAAAAGGCAGCCGTCAAGAAGCCTGCAGCTAAGAAGAAGGTAACTCCCAAGAAACCTGCAGCTAAGAAAGTAGTCAAGAAGCCTGCAGCTAAGAAAGTCGTCAAGAAGCCTGCTGCCAAGAAAGTAGTCAAGAAGCCTGCCCCCAAGAAAGCCGTCAAAAAGCCCGCAAAGAAGCCTGCAGCTAAGAAGGCAGCCAAGAAACCCGCCGCTAAGAAAACCAAGAAGTAAAAAGAGTTTATTGTGAAGAGATTGTTATTATCATCCAAAGATGAGAATTATTTACATACATATTAACTCCGATGGAGTGCCTATATAATATAATAAAAAATGTACCTGACCATATACCCTTTTTGAGGGTGACTGTTCTAGCTTATTAAAAATTTTATTTAATGTTTTTTCTATTGGTGTGTTTTTCCCCCCTTGCATGTCTTGCAATATAGGGTTGAAAATTATTGTGCTGGATATAAAAAAAAAAAAATCTAAGGAAAATGGAAATACAACTCTAAAAAGATTTGTGTAAACTTTGTCTTCCAATAATAGTAATACCATAACTAAAGGTATAATATGATGAAACCGTTCTTGTTCTCTGAGATGACAAAAAATAAAGTTAAATAAAAAAAATAAAAAGTACGAGAGAACTAAGCCATAAAAAAAAATTATGTGATGAAAGTAAAAATCTGGTAGTAAATTTAAGGGTTAAGGGGGTGTGTGGGAATTAGGGGACAGGCTTGAGTGGGGGGGGGGGGGTAGAAAGCCTGTCTGTCCCTTATTCCCGCACCCACCCATAACCCCCCAAGTCTGTTATTATTTATTTATTTATTTACGATGGTCTGAGCACGTACGATACCTTTTACGATGGTCTGAACACGTACGATACCTTTTACGATAGTCTGAACACGTACGATACCCTTTACGATGGTCTGAGCACGTACGATATCCTTTACGATGGTCTGAACACGTACGATACCCTTTTACGATGGTCAGACTTTGATTTTAAGAGTATAAGTTATAATTACACGAAGGATGAGAATTAGTTAAGTCTAGGATAAAATAAATAATAATGTCCTTGAAACTTCTCGATAACAGAGAATGTTACATAAAGGCCAAACTATAATAAAATTAAAATTATTATATTCCTATTGAACATGTATGTATGTACAGTCATGGTCAAATATAATCATCCCTAATATTCCCTATAGGGGGTAACTCACGTAAGAGTTTGACAGCTTCCCTCTGTTCCTTAGATGATAAACTTTCCAATAAATAGGTTAACTACCATCTTTTAATTTAATACAAGCAGCTACACACTACTTAAAACAATAATACACACACACACACACGTTAACTACTATCTTTTAATTTAATACAAGCAGCCACACACTACTTAAAACAATAACACACACACACACTACTTAAAACAATAATATCATCATATGTAAACGTGAAAACATTAAATAGCAAATTGTTTGAGATACCCATATGTGGATGATTATTATTGACCACGACTGTATGTATGGTATATAGTCTATTTACATACATACACACATACATTCATACACACATACATACATACATACATACATACATACACATACATACATACATACATACACACATACATACATACATACACACATACATACATACATACAATTTATTAAGTAAAGTATGTCAGGGAATCCCGCAGGTGAAAGGAACTGTGTGTGTGTGTGTGTTGCCAACCGTAGGGTAATCGCCCTATATGTAGGGCATTTCGACCTCAAATCCTTGTCTGTAGGGCGTAGGGTAATTTTACAGAATCATAACGAAACGTAGGTTGTTACAACGTTTTGGTATAAGTGATAACATATTTTGTAACATAAAAAATAAAACACTTAAAGTACACATCTTAAAGTACAGACGTACGATGTATCAGTAATTATCACAGGGAAGATTTTACAAAATACATCTAACTCGGCCAACACTGTTCCCCTGTTAAATCCGCTGGCGATCACACGCAACCCTTCAGTTAGTTACCCCGGTTCCCGGGTACTTTCAACCATTGAAATTGTAACAAGCATTTTTGGGAATAGAAAATTGTAAAGTAAAAAGGGAAATAGATTAAGATAAAAAATATATATATAAGTTTATAAGGTGCCGTTGTAATGTCAATATTTCCCATCAACAACAACATAACCAATGACTCACTGTGTGTGTGTGGGTGTGTGTCTGTGTGTGTGTGCGTGGGTGGGGATTTTTGTTGGGGGGGGATTTTCTAGTGGGGGTGGGGGGAGGAGGGGGTTATTCCAGTGACGTAATCCTGTATGTATGTATGTATGTACTTCCACGAATAAACAAACTAGTACATACAGAGAGAGAGAGAGAGAGAAAGGGGGAGAATATTTATATGCGTCACACAAAAAATGTCAAAGTTCCCCAACCTCTGAAATCCTGTTGTATATAAGAACAGCAACTCTACCCACAAACACCAGTGCTCACCTCACCACGGCAGCGTATACACACACTCACTTACTGTCTCCTCTGCAGCATATACCACTACTACTACTACTACTAAAAAGGTATACACACACACACACACTCACTTACGGTCTCTCTCCAGCATATACCACTACTACTACTACTACTACTACTACTAAAAATACACACACACACACTCACTTCTCTCACTAGCCAAAACAAATTACCATTTTGGTATCAGAAAAGTTGTGTAGGTACACATATATATATATATATATATATATATATATATATATATATATATTAACTACTCATATTATTATTATTATTATTATTATTATTATTACATTGTCATTTTATTATTATTATTATTATTATTATTACATTGTCATATTATTATTATTATTATTATTATTATTATTATTATTATTATTATTATTATTATTATTTCTCCTTTCTTTTGTGAACAGGGAATGAGGATGTGTGTAATGTACAGCAACAGAACAACGGGGCTACTGTTATTACTGTTGGTCTCCCTTACTACTGTACTAGGTAAGGAAATAGTAGGGTGTAAACAGATGTAAACAGATAAACAGGGAATTTAAAGAAGAGGAAACATTTTATCTTGGAATCGTTAAAAATTGAAAAAAATGATTGAAAAAATGAGCGTTTTTGAAAGTTTGAAAAAGGTTGCAATTTTTAATATACATTGATTGATGATGATTATTATACATTGATTATTGTTATTATTATTGTTGTTGTTATTATTAATGTTATTGTTATTATTATTATTATTATTATTATTGTTATTATTGTTATTGTTATTATTGTTATTGTTATTATTGTTATTATTATTGTTATTGTTATTATTATTATTATTATTGTTATTATTGTTATTGTTATTATTGTTATTGTTATTAATATTATTATTTACTTTATATCGTTGATAGGTTTTGGTGGTGGTGGTGGTGTTGGCAACATTGCTTTGGAAGGACTACAGCAACACTTTGAAGCCTTCGACAGATTACCCTCCGCCAGTGTTGCCAATCTCGGTCCAGCCAGTGTTACCAATCTGGGCCCGTTTAGTGCTGCCAATGTCGGTCCAGCCAGTGTTGCCAATCTAGACTCATTCAGTGCTGCCAATCTCGGTCCAGCCAGTGTTACCAATCTGGGCCCATTCAGTGCTGCCAATCTGGGTTCCTCCAGTGTTACCAACCCCCATAGACCCTTAAGACCTGGTGATGATGGCTTTATTAATGGTGAAGATGCAGTATTTCCTGGTGTGGTGAGTAGCAATTGTTAGAAGAAGAATACATTTTATAATTATATAATACAAGCACTGGGTTGCGCCGTGGGTGCTTTTGCCTGCGGCGCTGCTCGCTACGCTCACTCCCCCCCCCCCAAACAGATGTCACACCAGGTAGTGAAGATGTCAAGTAGTGAAGAAGTACTACACATAAAATGTAACATTTTATCACGGAATGAATATGGAATATTGTTTGAATTTTTTTGAAAGTTTGGA
>JAWZYT010003107.1:22500-30000 GCA_034508575.1 Petrolisthes manimaculis | reverse complement strand
ACACACACACACACACACACACACACACACACTCACATCCCCCCCCCCACACACTCTCTCCCACACTCTCACACAAACACACACACACTCTCCCACACACACACACACACACTCTCATCCCCCCCCACACACACACACTCACACACACACACACACACACTCTCTCATCCCCCCCCCCCACACACACACTCTCACACACACACACACACACAGTCTAACAAAAATTACACACCAAAGCCAAACTATAGTTATATATTGATTATTATTGTTATTGTTGTTGCAAATCACGTGCAGGGAAAAATCTCCGTGTTGCATGCAATAAATAAATAAATAAATATATAAAGAGGTGTATTCCTTTTTGTTGCATAAAATAAGATATCGTTTTTTTTGCAATTTTTGTCAATAGAGGCTAAAATTATAGGTTTGCTTCTCACATATATACATTGATGCACACACACACACACACACACACACACACACACACACAATGCTTGCAATGTGTGTGTGTGTATGTGTGTTTGGGGATAGAGTTATATTGGGTGTGTGTGTGTATGTGTGTGTGTGTGTGTGTGTATTGTGTGTGTGTGTGTGTATTGTGTGTGTGTGTGTGTATTGTGTGTATGTGTGTGTGTATTATATGTGTGTGTGTGTATTTTGGAGATAGAGTTACACACTTATAAACATACACACATACAGTAGTTTGAGGAGCACATACACATACACACATTAATACACATACACACATTGATATATACACATACACATACACACATCAATACACATACATACACACACACATTGATATACATACACATACACACATTGATACACATTTTACGGTAAAATGTTTCCTCTTCACTATTCCCCAGAGATACAAGAGACATTGCCCTTTATATTTGGCAGAGATAAGTATTAACAGATGTGGGTGGGTAGGTAAGATGTGGGTAGGTAGGTTGTATGTATATATATATATATGTATGTATATATGTGTGTTTAAGCTAACTACTCATCTTTTTTGGTAAATCTGGAGCAACTGAATCCTCCAAACTATTCCCAGCAACAACAAAACACCATTATTTGTGTTAGTTTGAGTCTGTTTCCTGGCATACTTTGGAGGAATCAAGGCACTCCAATGTAACAAAAATATACTCTGTTTTTAATCATTATTATTATTATTAGTAGTAGTAGTATTTGAGAGATAGAGATAGAGAGATGCTTTATTAGAGAGAGAGAGAGTGAGAGAGAGAGAGATGCTTTATTAGAGAGAGATAGAGAGAGAGAGAGAGAGCAATATGCATTATTATTTTTAAGAGATAGAGAGATGCTTTATTAGAGAGAGAGAGTGAGAGAAAGAGAGACCAAAAAGACAGGTGTGTGTGTATAGACAAAACCATGTGTGTGTGTGTGTATGTATGTATGTGTGTGTGTGGACAAGGCTATATATGTGTGTGTGTGTGTTTGGTTTGGGCTGTTGGTGTTGGCAGACCTGTGTGTGTGTGTGTGTGTGTGCAGGTAGAGAATAATTTTATCTGTGAAAAAAAACAGCGTGTGTGTTTGTGTGTGTGTGTAAATTGCATTGCTGTGTGTGTGTGTGTGTGATGTGTATGTGTGTTTAATATTGTGTATGTATGCGTGTCTGTGTGTATTATTGTGTGTTTGTGAGTATGATAATGTATGTGTGTGTGTGTGTGTGTAAATTGCATTGCTATGTGTGTGTAAAATGTATAGTTGTGTGTGTGTGTGTGTGTGTGTGTGTAATGAATTGATGTGTGTATGAGTGTGTGTAAAATGTATAGTTGTGTGTGTGTGTGTAAAATGCATTGCTGTGCGTGTGTGTGTGTAAAATGCATTGCTGTGTGTGTGTGTGTGTGTGTGTGTTGAAATATGCTGACTGCAATTGCTGAGTGGAATGTGTGTGTGTGTGTGTGTGTGTGTGTGTGTGTGTGTGTTTGAGATAGAGTTAAGAAAGAGTGGAGGATACGAGAGAGAGAGAGAGAGAGAGAGAGAGAGAGAGAGAGAGAGAGAGAGAGAGATCACCACTACTACTACCATTCTCCATCTATCTAACCTGGGCACTACCACTACTACTACCACTACCACCACAACTACCACTACTACCACTACCACCACTACCACTACTACCACCACTACTACCACCACTACTACTACCACTACCACTACTACCACCACTACCACCACTACCACTACCACTACTACCACTACTACTACCACCACCACTACCACTACTACTACCACTACCACCACCACTACCACTACCACCACTACCACTGCCTTTTACAAACCCATCTCCTATCAGACTAACGCAAAATCCGCTTAATCGCATATCCTTCAATAACACCCTAACATCCTCACCCTTACATCCTAACTTTAACACACTGGGGATATGGACAAACACACCCTTTAATACGGTATAGGGTGTTAAAGGGTGTAGGGTGTGTTAATAAGGGTGTTTTGTGTATGCGATTAAACACCTATCATATTCACCCCTCTCTCTCTCTCTCCCTCTCTCTGTGTGTGTGTGCGTGTGTGTGTGTGTTCTCTCGCGCATGTGTTTCAGTGTGTTTCGTTTGGTTTTCAGTGGCTATTGATCGTGTGTGTGTGTGTGTGTGTGTGTTTGTCTCCCTCTCTCTCTCTCTCTCTTTCTCTCTCTCTCTCTCTCTCTCTCTCTCTCTCTCGCACACACACATACACACATTTAATAATTTAAATTTATATAAATGTTTCTAGTTTTATAAGAGAGAGAGAGAGAGAGAGCGAAATTCAACCACACACATACACACATACAGACATACATACATGCTTAGTTAGGCGTTGGGGAGGGTTATCAAGTAGTGTATATATTCCAATTTATACATACATGCATACATACATACATACATACATAGCGATACGTACGCACACTACACATGTATGTATATGTATGTATATGTGTGTATGTATGTATGTATATGTATGCATGTGTATGTATGTATGTATATGTGTGTATTTATAAACTGCATAACTGTGTGTATATGTGTATGAAAAAGAGAGAGAGAATGAAAGAGAAAGAGAAAAATAAAAGAGAGAGAAAGAGAGAAAAATAAAAGAGAGAAAAAAAAGAGAAAAATAAAAGAGAAATAAAAATAAAAAAAGAGAGAAAAAAAAAAGGGAGAGAAAAATAAAAAAGAGAAAGAGAGAGAAATAAAAGAGAAAGAGAGAGAGAAAAATAAAAGAAAGATAGAGAGAGAGAGAAAACAGGGATAAATTTCTAGTGCGTGGTGGCATCGTGTGTGTGTGTGTGTGTGTGTGTGTGTGTGTGCTCAAGGTCAATAGTCTCGTCCCCAGCCTCTCTATACAGACACACAGCCAGGCTCGTCCCCAGCCGGTCTAGTGGTAGTGGTGGTGGTAGTAGTGGTGGTGGTATTTCAATGTAGTGGTGGTAGTGGTTGTTGTTGTGGTTGTTGTGATAGTGGTAGTAGTGGTTGTGGTGGTGGTAGTAGTAGTAGTAGTAGTAGTAGTAATTGTTGTAGTAATAGTGGTAATAGTAGTAGTAGTAGTAGTAATAATAGTAGTAGTAGTAATAATAGTAGTAGTAGTAGTAATAGTAGTATCAATAGTAATAGTAATAGTAGTAGGCTTGGGGGTGTTTTGGGGGGTGCAGGAGTAGGGGGACAGGCTTGGGGAGGGTAGAAAGCCTGTTCCCTTATTCCCTCACCCCCCAAACACCCCCACCCCCCAAGCCTGTCCCCTACTCCCACACCCACTTAATAGGCATGCAACCATACACACACACAAACACACACATACACACCCACACACACATACACACCCACACACACACACATACACACCCACACACACACACATACACACATACATACACACACACACATACATACACACACACACACACACATACATACATACATACACACACACACACATCAAGAAGTAATAGCTTATTATTATTATTATTTGTACTGTGTAAATAGTTTACTGTATTTTATTTATATTACTGTAGAATAGAACGTGTCCTCTCTTTCTCTCTCTCTCTCTCCACACACAGACACACACACACACACACACACACACACACACACACACACACATGTATTATCCTACCCTATGCTACACACACACACACACACACAAACACACACACACACACACACAATGTAAAGAAATGAAAGGTTACGTCAAAAAATACATAATAAAAAATTACATAACAAAAAAATAAATGTTCTCCCATCCCATGAATATTTTTTACACCCGTAGTTTAAAAAAAAAAATTGAGGTCCCTTACTGGAGCTCTATGAACCCTCCAAATAATCCAGGCCACAAAACGCTTCAGTGTTTCGAATAGGGAATCTGTTGTTGCCTGGAGTAGTTTGGAGAATTCATAGAGCTCCAGTAAGGGTCTGTGTGTGTGTGTGTGTGTGTGTGTGTAAGAGAGAGAGAGAGGGTTCTGTTGCCTGGAGTAGTTTGGAGAATTCATAGAGCTCCAGTAAGGGTCTGTGTGTGTGTGTGTGTGTGTGTGTAGTAGGTTGTATTCTTTATCCATCATATTTTGGTCAGCATTATTTATTTATTTTGATGTTTACCTCTGATTTCGCATTTTATTTGTATGTCAAGTTACGGTGTATTACATGTATAGTAAAATGCCTTCATTGCTAAATAATTTCTCTCTTGTAATACATTTCTTAAAGTCAACTGTAATTTTCTCTCTCTCTCTCTCTCTCTCTCTCTCTCTCTCTCTCTCTCTCTCTCTCCGAAATAAACACCATCTTATCTAATCCTATCTCTATACTAATGAAATTGAAAAGATTTATTTATTGTAAACATCTGATGAGTAAAGTATATATGCAGCTATTGTAATAATACAAATACTCAATTGATAGTTTTGGTGAATAGGAATAATCATCTTTTGGGAAATAATACAAATACTCAATTGATAGTTTTGGTAATGAGCTTTTGGGAAATAACGAAGCCTTATAAGTGTGTTTGAATAGAACTCTGAAAATAAATATGACTGTGGAATCAATCTTGGCTCCCTGATATTCAACGTTAAGGACCCTGTAACAAAAACGTGATCGTGTATAAAAATTGGAGGCTTCTGATTCCTCCTAACTATGCCACGAAACCAACTCCTTCCATATGGGGTGGTGTTTCCTGGCCATGTTTGAAGGATTCCCCAAACCTCCTATTTTCTGACTATATACATCACAGGGTCCTTAATAAACAAATTAGTAGTGTCGAAATAAGTTATCGTTTTTCCAGTGATAATCAACTCGTATTGATAATTAACTCGTATTGATAATTAACTCGTATTGATAATTAACTCGCATTGATAATTAACTCGTATTGATAATTAACTCGTATTGATAATTAACTCGTATTGATAATTAACTCGTATTGATAATTAACTCGTATTGATAATTAACTCGTATTGATAATTAACTCGTATTGATAATTAACTCGTATTGATAATTAACTCGTATTGATAATTAACTCGTATTGATAATTAACTCGCATTGATAATTAACTCGTATTGATAATTAACTCGTATTGATAATTAACTCGCATTGATAATTAACTCGTATTGATAATTAATTGGGTTATGTGTTTGTTTTGAACCCACAGGTGAACTGGGAAGAGGGATCAGTCTTAGCTAATGATCAAACGTTTGTGTGTTTATCCTAAGAATAAGTAGCCTATAAGTGGGGAAGAGAAGGGCTAAGTCTCAGAAAGTAGCCTATAAGTGGGGAAGAGAAGGGCTAAGTCTCAGAAAGTAGCCTATAAGTGGGGAAGAGAAGGGCTAAGTCTCAGAAAGTAGCCTATAAGTGGGGAAGAGAAGGGCTAAGTCTCAGAAAGTAGCCTATAAGTGGGGAAGAGAAGGGCTAAGTCTCAGAAAGTAGTCTATAAGTGGGGAAGAGAAGGGCTAAGTCTCAGAAAGTAGCCTATAAGTGGGGAAGAGAAGGGCTAAGTCCCAGAAAGTAGCCTATAAATGGGGAAGAGAAAGGCTAAGTCTCAGAAAGTAGCCTATAAGTGGGGAAGAGAAAGGGCTAAGTCTCAGAAAGTAGCCTATAAGTGGGGAAGAGAAGGGCTATAAGTGGGGAAGAGAAGGCCTATAAGTGGGGAAGAGAAGGGCGAATATTTCATCTCGTTTTAATCACGTGTTCTGTCTGACTTTTACTAGGAGCTCATTTATTTTTTTTTAGGATTATTACACATACAACCTGATATCGGTAATGTCAATTTATAGACACAATCTTTCGTTAATTTGTGTAGCTAACGTTATCTATTCATTACTTAATTAATGACTCAAGAGAAAGATACACAGAATATGCGAGAGGAATTTATTTTTTTATTTGTTTAATTAACGTAGAATGTGAAGGAGTGAGGCTGAGTGAGGGCTGAGTCAGGGCTGAGTCAGGGCTGAGTCAGGGCTGAGTTAGGGCTGAGTGAGGGCTGAGTTAGGGCTGAGTCAGGGCTGAGTTAGGGCTGAGTCACATATAGTCATTTTGTTTGTCAGATTCCTCCCCTAAACACACTCGTTTATAATAAACCTTCGTTATTTCCCAAAAGCTGAGTATAACTATTCACCAAAACTATCAAACACTAGTATTATTACAATAACTATAAACTTTACTCATCAGATTAATCCAATAAATCAGTCGAAAGTCATTTACACAGTTTAAATTCTTTCGTTTGGGCGCTAACAAACTACATCGAACAACTGTACAATTGCTCCTAAATCTCCATACGATTTCATATCTAAAGAGACTGGATAATATAAGATAGTTTTCATTTAAGAGAGAGAGAGAGTCAGATATATATATATTTATTACAGTAGACTTTAACGTTTATATTACGAGAGAGAGAGAGAGAGAGAGAGAGAGAGAGAGAGAGAGAGAGAGAGAGTCAGATAGATATATATATATTACAGTAGACTTTAACGTTTATATTACGAGAGAGAGAGAGAGAGAGAGAGAGAGAGAGAGAGAGAGAGAGTATTTAATAATGAAGGAATTTTACTATGCATTTAATACATTGTAACTTGACATACAAATAAAATACGTAATCAGAGGTAAACATCAAAATAAATAAATAATGCTGACCAAAATATGATGAATAAAGAATACAATCTACTACACACACACACACACATACACACAAACACACACACACACACACACACACACGCACACACACACACACACACACACAGACCCTTACTGGAGCTCTATGAATTCTCCAAACTACTCCAGGCATCAGAACCCTCTCTCTCTTATACACACACACACACACATACACACACATACACACACACACGTACACACACACACACACACACACACACACACACACACACACACATACACACATACACACAGACCCTTACTGGAGCTCTATGAATTCTCCAAACTACTCCCGGCAACAGAACCCTCTCTCTCTCTTATACACACACACACACACACACACACACACACACAAATTGCT
>JAWZYT010003107.1:15000-17500 GCA_034508575.1 Petrolisthes manimaculis | reverse complement strand
GGGTCAGAGAAGAAAGGGAGGGAGGGAAAGGACAAGAGGTACCTAGGTAAGAAAAGGGTCAGAGAGAGGGAGTAGGGGGGGTGTGGGGGAGGGGGTAGGGGGGAAGGAACAATACACCCACCACCGTGATTGGTTGGTCCTCACCCTCCCCTCCCCCCCTACCACCCCCCCACCCCCTCACCAAGTTTTTGTCCCGCCATTGGTGACCTGTGAAATGCCCACCCCCTAACCCCTACTCCCCCCCCCCCACGCACCCTCATAGTTCCCCCCCCCCCTACCTTGTTGTGTGTGGACTCTCTCGTGACAGTCCACACATACATACATACATACATACATACATACATACATATATACATACATACATACATACATACATACATACATATATACATACACACATATATACACACATATATACATACATACATATATACATACATACATATATACATACATACATATATACATATATACATACATACATACATACATACATACATACATACATACATACATACATACATATATATATACATACATACATTGTCTCAGGACTTTCTCTCGTCTTTTATCTTTTATTTAAGATAGATGAGACGGTGTGTGTGTGTGTGTGTGTGTGTAGCATCTATAGTGTAGGATAAGACATTGTGTGTGTGTGTGTGTGTGTAATAAGTAAGTAATAAAAGGTGTATTACCATAAATACATAAAGAAATACACAATTCCATCTACTTGCTTAAATAAACACCGACAACATACACACACACAGCACCAACAATAACGTGACACACACACACACACACACACATCCCTTGAAGCAGTTAAGACACATATACATACACACAACAAGCCAATTTATACATATTTTATACATCTAAACATACACGAGAAGCGATTAAGCCACATATACACACACGCATCAAGTCTATTTATACATATTTTACACATCTAAACATACATGAGAAGTGATTAAGACACATATACACACAAGTCTATTTATACATATTTTACACACACACACATCCCTTGAAGCAGTTAAGACACATATACACACACGCATCATGTCTATTTATACATATTTTACACATCTAAACATACACGAGAAGCTATTAAGACACATATACATACACACAAGCCCATTTATACATGCTTTACACATCTAAACATACACGAGAAGCGGTTAAGACACATATACATACACGCATCAAGTCTATTTATACATATTTTACACACACACACACACATCCCTTGAAGCAGTTAAGACACATATACACACACGCATCAAGTCTATTTATACATATTTTACACATCTAAATAAATACAAAATTCAAACCATCCACATCTTTACCAATAGAGCCGCATCCCAAATTTATCCTACACATTGAATTTGTATTACTAAGCTTTATTATACATATGTAAGTAATTTTTTATTTTCTTTTTAAATTGCATTATGCTATTGACATTTTAACTCACTGGAAAGAGAGATACCAAATTAATATTACTACCTCTTGTATTTCGCTTGTTTCCCAAAAGAGTGAAGTAATCATTTATTGGACAATTTTGTATATTAAATTTTGTATATTAAATTTTGTATATTAACATTAACACAAAATATTTATGGATGGACATACATTTGAGTAGTTTCAGCGTGGTGTATGTATGTATGTATGCATTGGCTGTTGAGTCAAATTTGCCCATAAAAATAATAAATACAACGTAATATTTTGTTTTGGGCTACTGTGTCCAGACTGAAACACAATATACATCAAAATAATGAGGATAGTGTAAGGTGTAATAAATGGTGATTAAACTTTTTCTATTGTTAGTTGATATCGTACTCTATAGTCTATACAGAATGCCATCTATTTTGAACAACTTTAGACATACACCTATGAGTAACTTTAACAATTTGCTGTCTAATGTTTTCATGTTCACATAATTTATAATGTTATTGTTTTAAGTAGTGTGTAGCTGCTTGTATTAAATTAAAAGATAGTAGTTAACGTGTGTGTGTGTGTGTGTGTTATTGTTTTAAGTAGTGTGCAGCTGCTTGTATTAAATTAAAAGATGGTAGTTAACGTGTGTGTGTGTGTGTGTATTATTGTTTTAAGTAGTGTGCAGCTGCTTGTATTAAATTAAACGATGGTACTTAACCTATTTATTGGAAAGTTTAACATCTTAGGAACAGAGGGAAGCTGTCAAAATCTTACGTGAGTTACCCCTATAGGGATGATTATATATGACCACGACTGTACATGTACTTCACTTATAGGGTTATTCCAGTTTAGATTTTCAACAATGTGGACCCCAAGGAATTTTGTACAGTGAACTTTTTTAATTTCTTCATCTCCTATTGATACTGATGGAAATATATTCATTGTTGATCTGTTTTCAAATAATATATGTTTAGTTTTCTTTACGTTAAGCTTCAGATGATTGGATTTAAACCACTGGCTTACCAAATTTAATTCTATAAGTAAGTTGTGGTGTAGCATTGTTAAA
>JAWZYT010003107.1:10000-12500 GCA_034508575.1 Petrolisthes manimaculis | reverse complement strand
GTGTGAGAGAGAGAGAGAGAGAGAGAGAGAGAGAGAGAGAGAGAGAGAGAGAGAGAAATATATTGTGTTAGGTAACTGTTAAGATAACCCTAATCCTGACATACCACATGTACTCATTAAGGATATTTTTAAATTTCCTTTGTATCTCTTACTTTCCATAGTCATGCTGTTAAAATTTTCCCTGTTTCTGTGCAAGTTATATTTATGTCTGTCTTTGTAATAATCTCTCCTAAATGTCCAGCTTTGTCTATTATAACCTTTTAAAGAAACATTGTTGGTCTTTTTAAAACATATATTCTTTTCTTAAATTGTGCAAAAGTCAAATAAGCAGACTGAATCAAGAATGGTGTTAGTTCCTGGTTAGGTTAGGTTAGGTGTGGTTGTAGGTTAGGTTAGGTGTGGTTAGGTTAGGTTAGGTGTGGTTAGGTTAGGTTAGGTGTGGTTAGATTAGGTTAGGTGGTTGTAGGTTAGGTTAGGTGTGGTTGTAGGTTAGGTTAGGTGTGGTTGTAGATTAGGTTAGATGTGGTTAGATTAGGTTAGGTGTGGTTGTAGGTTAGGTTAGGTGTGGTTATAGATTTACCAACACCTTTGTCCTTTCCCATTCTTCCTTTAATAATATACACTTGATAATTTCTACATATGTCCACCCATTTTCTTCCATAATAATTCCTATTCGGGGTTACATCCTGGTTGACCCTCTTCTTCCTTATACCAATTAAATTTGTATAAGGTATCTCAATAGAAGGTGGAATATAAACACAAACTTACCAACAATTCTCTATCTTATTCTAAACTATCTTTATTCATTTTAATTGTGAATAAAGGACTCCTATTTGGTGCTAATTTACCTCTATTTAATTAAGCTTCACATTCTTCCTAACTGCAATAAACAAACAAACCCCCAGATTTATAACCAATATTTTACTTCTATTTTTAAACACAATGTCATAACTAATATTTTCCATTTTCTTCCTTCACATTAACTATATCAGTAGCATCCCATTTCATTTCACAAACGCATAGTACATACACACACACACATACACACAGGCATTCTATATATACACACACACACACACACACACACACACACACACACACACAGGCACTTACAACACACACACACACACACACACAGGCACTTACAACACACACACACACACTCTCACACACACTTACAACACACACACACACTCTCACACACACTTACATCACACACACACACACACAGGCACTTACAACACACACACACACACTCTCACACACACTTACAACACACACACACACTCTCACACACACTTACATCACACACACACACACACAGGCACTTACAACACACACACACACACTCTCACACACACTTACAACACACACACACACACACACAGGCACTTACAACACACACACACACACACACAGGCACTTACAACACACACACACACACTCTCACACACACTTACAACACACACATACACACACTCTCACGCACACTTACAACACACACACACACACACTCTCACACACACTTACAACACACACACACACACACACTCTCACACACACTTACAACACACACACACAGGCACTTACAACACACACACACACACTCTCACACACACTTACAACACACACACACACACACACTCTCACACACACTTACAACACACACACACACACACACAGGCATTCTATATACACACACACACACAAACAATGACAACAAACAACAAACACATCAAGATAAAATTAGTATACGTGTTTTGTGAAGTGAGGCTGAGGTACCAATGTGTCCAGGTCTATAAAAAAAAAAAATATTATAATCCACCACCACCACTATCCTAACACTAGATTCTGTGATCGTGTATATAAAAAATTGGAGGCTTCTGATTCCTCCTAACCATGCCACGAAACAAACTCCTTCCCTATATAGGTGTGTGTGTGTGTGTGTTTCGTGGCCCTATTTGAAGGACTCATTTACCTCCAATTTGTTAACTACGACACATGCAGGTTCCCGGAAATACGCACACACACACACACACACACAAACACACACACATGCACATACACACACACACACACAAAACACACACACACACATACACGTGGGATGGTCATGTCAAAAAGGTCAGACCACAACCGTAAAGTGTGTGTGTGTGTGTGTGTGTGTGCTGGGGGGGTAGGGGTGAGGGGTAGGGGGTAGGGGGGAGCTGGGGTCAAGTGGGGTCAACTCAACTGGGGGGGGGGGGGGAGGGGGGAGGGGGTAGGGGGGGAGGGAGGGGGTGAAATTGAAGGCTTCTGTTTCCTTCAAAAATATATATATAATTATGTGAGAGATTAATTGTTGTAGTGTGTATAAGTATGTTTGTCATTTATTTGTATGTATGTTTGTATGTACAGTATGTGTGTGATGTTATTCTGTTGGTGTGTTTGTGTGGATATATGTTTTACTCACACACACATACACACACACACACAGGCATTCTATATATACACACACACA